>JAJOOO010005917.1:0-34698 GCA_029582685.1 Solanum piurae
AGTTAAGAGTTGAAGTTGCTAACAATTCATAGAGATTTCAGTTACCTGATGGTGGCGGTGGCAGCGGTGATGGAGGTGGTGGTGGTGATAAGGGTGGTGGAGCTTGGGTTGATAGCTCATCGAAAAAGGGGTAAATTTCATACCGAAAATTGCAGCTGGGCATCATAAAGTTGACACCCCGCTTACCATAACATGAACAGCGAGGTAAACTTTGATAGCCAACGCTTAAACAATTGATGCAACCTTCAGCTGATAAATCCGCAGTGCACTGTACAAGTGCATATATAGTCTGAAAATCAGGACCCTGAGTACTGTTACTAGCATACTTCTTCTTACCGCCCTGTGAAGCTTGACTTCGTAAACTTTCTAGCGAGGTTCTTAGATCTCCTATAAACTCATCGGAACTCGAGGCATTTAGCCCGTTAGCTAAAACTCTTCCTGGTTGATTTGCAACGTTGCCTATGATGGACTCATTTGAATATCGTAGCATACAACGATCATAATAACCTAAGGCCCATCTCTTGTAAGGACATACCTCTAGAATCTTACGAGTCGCATTACTTATACAATCACGACATGCCTGTAATTGTACATCCCCTCTACATTGCGCGATGACACTAACCGTGTCGGAGTTTAGGCCTATGGAAGAATTATAGAATCCAAAACTATCCATATTTTGCGAAACAGAGGAGAGGATTGTGTTAAGGTTAGTGTCATATGCACTATTTGGGGCAAACTCAGTAATATTAGAATCTGTACTACATACAGAAGAAGTGAAATTAGACTGGGCTATGCTGAGATCGAAAAGGTAATAAAATTGGAACAGTAAAATGACCAACCATTTCAAGAAACTCATAGCTGTGTTCCCCATCGTCTTCGCAAAACCAAACTCGTCAAGCACAAATATATAAATAGAATTGTTAGCTATACTTTCAAAATTTCCATAATCAATTTTATTTATTTCAAAGGTTGACTATAGACTTTTTGGTTTACGAAAAAATACAACACCGAAAAGGATGGGAGTGGGAAAATTTTCAAAAAACGCGTTTTTGTGAAAGTTCTTTATTCCTCAGTTCCACCAAAAAGTCATCCCATCAAACTTATTTTAATCTATGATTAGGTACTCATCTATTTTAGGAATAAATTTAGAGACTTCTCTCCTAGTTTAGTTTCCTAACACTAATCTTAAAATTATACTAATACATAATTATGATAACACTAATTTAATCCTTTTTAACATTATATTTTTTTGATTAATTAATTTTATGGAAACTGTTTTAACAAAATAATAGAATAATACGTAATAAAAAAGAAAAAGAACCCATAAAACAGGACACTGCAATCTCGTTTAGACAATTACTGAGGAAGGGAAATCATCAAAATATATGTCATGATTCAATGAATTTAAGTAGGACAATATTTCGTAGGGTACTTATAAGTATTACACTTAATTGAATGATAATTGTTTAATCTTGTTAAGCATAGAAAACATAAGATGATCCTAACACTTAATTTGTTTAAGCTAGCGGCTGGAACTAAAACAAATTTATAACCCGTTTCACTCATTTCCTTGGGGGTTGAAAATGAGTTAATCCATATTTAATTTACCCACTTTTTAAATGGGCAGGTTGAATATGTATTTAGTACGGGTGGGTTAAAGCAAATATGGGTTGAAAATCAAAGCTAAGTTTTCACCAGAACAAACAATGGTTTATATTAGGGGCTCAAATGAGGAGTCCGAAGCCTAAAAGGCAAAAAAATTTCAAAACGGCACATCAAATTTTTTTCTAACCAAAAGGGAAAAATCGCTACTGATTTTGTCCAACATTTTTTCAAAAAATTGCTGCCTGAAAATATTGCTGCCTGTGCAGCATTTTTCCAATTTATTTTTAAAAAAATAAATTAAAATCGCTGCTATGACAGCGTTTTTATAAGAGATTTTTTTTTTCTCCAGAAAAGCACTGCCCATATAACGTTTTTGCGATTTTAAAAATAATAAATTAAAATTGCTGCTATGGCAGTGTTATTATAAAAACAAATTGGCAGCGATTTCCGTTTATTTTTTTATTTTTTTTTAAGTTATTATAAATTTTGTGGAAAAATAAATAAATTTAGAAAGCAGCGATTTTGGTGGAACTATTTTTTTTAAAAAAGTATTGATTTGACATAACTTAAAGGAAAATAAACATCCTGCAAATATTGATGAACTTGAATTTTTAATACATCATACTCTACTGGACCAGGATATACGTACATATTTGACGGATGCATATCTATATACAAACTATAAAAATAAGTGTTAATGTTAATATAATTATTTAATGATGAATATATTCACAATACCATATAAAAGTTAAAAATTAATTAATTAAAAATAAAATAAATCCAAACTTACCTTATAGAGGAAAGACTTTTGAAAAAGTTTGAAAGGAGAGTTGGAAAATTATACTTGAAGTTTGAAGGGAGACTTCAATCAATTTATAAGAAAATTTTAAATGAAACATGTGAACTTTTTATATTTTTTAGGAATGCATGTGAGTTGATTTTTTTTTTTTAATATGACATGTGAATGTTTGAACAATTAAAAAAAAAAAATTGGAAGGAAATTTCGTTGCTTGTTAGTGAAAAAAAATAAATTTAATATGATTTACAAAAAATATAATTGACAGCGATATTTATTGAAAAAAAAAAATTCCACCAAAATCGCTGCCTTGGCAGCGATTTCTAAAATATATTTTTTTCCACAAAATTTATAATAACGCTGCAACAGTAGCGATTTAAAAAAAAAACATTAACGAAAATCGCTGCCAAGGCAGCGATTTCCAAAAAAATAAAATAATTTTTTTTATATAAAAACATTGCACAGGCAACATTTAAATAAAAAAAATTCCACCAAAATCGCTACCAAGGCAGCAATTTAAAAAAAATAAAAAAAAATTACAATTAGATGTTGACTAGTTGACAGAAATTTCAAAAGAAAAAAAATTTCTCCCAAAATTGCTACCAAGGCAGCGATTTTAAAAAAAAAAAACTAGTTTCACCAAAATCGAGGCAGCGATTTTCCGAAAAAATAAAATATATTTGTTCTTATAAAAACGCTGCCATAGCAGCAATTTTATTTTTTAAAAATATTTTTTGCAAAAACGCTACAGGGGCAGTGATTTTCTGAAAAAATAAAAAAGTTGGACATCGCTGACAGGGTAGCGATTTTGATCTGTTAACGACGTCAAACAAAATCGTTGCGTCAGTAGCAATTTTACCCTTTTGGTTAGAGATTTTTTTGATATTCCCTTTTGGAATTTTTATCAATTTTTTTTGCCCTTTAGGCTCCGGACTCGTCAAATGGGTGAGTTGGGTTGAAATTGGAGATATTAAAATGGAAAATTGTATGAAATAACAAATTATTAATTCAAATTAAATGTTATAGCCATAGTTTATTTTAATTGTAATTCGCACCAAACATCCCTTTTTTTTGCCATCTGATTCGGTATACAATTAGTCATTTTCGGTATACAATTAGTCATTTTATACATTTTGGTATAAAATGTGTTGTATTTGTTTAAAGCGAAAGAAATGTGTATATACAAATACAAATACATATATTTTTGTCCTATATACTTGTAATTATACAAATACAGATCTTATTATACAAATTACAATGTATAAATAAATTTATACAAAACTGAACAATTTGTATAAAATTGGATGTTTGTAGCGAATTATACAAATCAAAAGCTCCATAGCAAACATAAATTTTGTTATGGAGCGTAATTATGCAAATTATAACTATAACATACAAATATAAATTTTATATTTGTTATATGTGAAAGTTGCTCCATAAATGGGTTGAAATTGAAATTGGGTTGGGTCCTAATCCACCCAAGTTTACTTTGGGCTCCAATGGGGTTAAAAACGGGTTGGGTCTTGACCCGCCCAATTTGACCCGCTTAATTCAATAATCTTAATATATTGTTATTTAAGTTTTATAACCACAATTTGAATTTCAACTAAAGAAAATTTAAAAAAAGAAGTTACAAATTGATAGATAAATCCTAAAAAATATAAAATAGACAATAATTTATACCTTTAATATAAGAATATACATTGCAAATAAAGAGTCTTAAAACAGGATGAAATTGGAGATTAATATAACAAAATTGTTTTAACAAAATAATAGAATAATAAAAAAGAAAAAGAACCCTTAAAACAGGACAATGCAATCTCGTTTAGACAATTACTGATGAAGGGAAATCATCAAAATATATGTCACGATTCAATGAATTTAAGTAGGACGGTACTTACAAGTATTAAACCTACTTGAATGATAATTGTTTAATCTTGTTAAGCATAGAAAATATAAGATGATCCAAACACTTAATTTGTTTAAGCTAGCGGCTGGAACTAAAACAAATTTATAACCCGCGTCCAACCCGTTTCACTCATTTTATTGCGGGTTGAAAATGAGTTAATCCATATTTAATTTACCCACTTTTTAAATGGGCAGGTTGAATATGTATTTATTACGGGCGGGTTAAGCAAATATGGGTTGAAAATCAAAGCTAAGTTTTCACCAGAACAAACAATGGTTTATATATTTACAGGACTGGTTGAACTTTTCACCATTTTTACAGTGTAATAACTAGTAATACATATATATGAAACAAGTTGGATCACAAAAACCATTAATAAATAACAAAGTAATTCAGGAAAGAAGGCTATTATAATGTGTAACGAAGATATAAAATGCCTCATTTTTGGTGATGAACAAAGTGATTTGCTTTTGTCTAATTCTCTAGGTTCTGATGATCTTGAATAAGCGAAATCTCTGGGCTAATGTCGTCATGTGTATAGTATGCAGGCCCTGAAGGTACGGGAAGACTCAGAGAGAGGCTACTGAGCATGAGAACTACTGCAGCCATAGTTGGTCTATCACCAATATTTTCTTGAACACACAATAAAGCAATGTGGATACATCTCATTATATCAGGAACAAGTCTTGAGCTTCCCGTCAAAATGGGGTCTATCAAATTTATAGCTGTTCCTTCGCGCCAGCTCCTCCATGCCTGTGACATATTAATTCAGAGTGTTACATCGACAATATAAAAGAATTTGATGCATAGGGATTGTCCCAACTAATTTGGTATTGAGGTGTAGTTGATTAAATAACTTGGTTACTTACATAGCTCAGAAGATCTTCCATATATTCTCCATTTCTGAAACAAGTGTTCTTTTGGCCACTTAAAATTTCTAGGACTAGTACCCCAAAGCTAAAAACATCTGACTTGACTGAAAACTGTCCGTGCATTGCATACTCTGGTGCCATGTATCCACTGCAAAACAAAAACAAGATCAATTACATAACATTACCTCAAATAATAATGATAGATTTTGGGGGCAATCAAAGTTCTGGTTCAACAAAATTAAGTTAACTATTCATGAAGAAATTGATATGACAAAATTCATCTGAAAATTCTACATGTCAAGGAAAGATTTTGCTTTTGTTCTTGCTAACTAATGGTTAAGAATCCTTCCCAGTGATATGAAAATAACAGTCAACTTACTAGGTCCCAACAATTCTGATTGTGTTGCCTTGAGTTTCACCTAATTTAAATAGCCTTGCCATGCCAAAGTCGGAAATTTTAGGATACATTTTCTCATCAAGTAGAACATTACTAGCTTTGAGATCACGATGAATGATTCGAAGTCTAGAATCCTCATGAAGGTAAAGAATTCCCCTAGCAACGCCTCTTATGATTGTGGATCGTCTTTCCCAATCCAATTGAGTACGTTTAACTGAATCTGCGGACAAGATGATGAATATAACTTACGAGTTAAGACTTCTTTACATTGATAATATAGAAGAATTTTTACAGTATCAAGTCATTAAAAGATAGTCAAAGGCAGACAACCACCAGAGTTAAGTTTGTGGTCCCGATTGTGTGTTGTTTTCATTAGTTGGTGTCTTGTAACACAGACAAAATAAGTGTTGTCTTAATTAGAGTGTTATTAGTGTATATAAGTTAGATTGATAACTTATTGATGCTCAAGCACATACTTCTAATAAAAAGCTAAGCGGTACATACCAAATAGAAAGTGGTCAAGACTTGCATTGGGAACAAATTCATAGACAAGAAGTCTCTCAGTTCTATCTAGACAAAATCCCAGCAACTGGACCAAATTCCGGTGTTGAAGTTTGGCAACCAACAAAACCTCGTTTTTGAATTCTAGATCACCTTGTCCTGAATCTGCTGACAATCTTTTCACTGCTATTTCTTTTCCATTTTGAAGCTTACCCTGAAACATAATATGAGAACAAATTGAAAATATTATGAATTATAACCAGTATTATTGTTTCAACTAGGGTGTTAAGCATTAAGGAGTTCACTTATAATATATGTCCGTGGAAAGAATATTTGTACTATAGAAGTTAAACACATGCAGCAATATGTAAACTTAATCACCTTGTACACAGGACCAAATCCACCTTGTCCCAGCATATTAGCATCTGAGAAGTTATCTGTCGCTGCTCTAATCGTGGAAAAATCATATTGTAAGGATTCTGTAGTGCTAATATCATCCCCACGTATACCTTCATATACAACAAGTTAGTTAGAACATGGTCCTAAAATTTTAGTAATTGTTTGATGTAGTTTATGCCTACTCTGAATTTCGTCCACCAGCTTCTTCTTTTGCCTCCTCATCAAGATGACAGGAATACAACCAATAAGAATAACAATTGTAACAGTTAGCACAACGATAATGATGACTGTTCGCACCATTTTATCACCGTCCTCTTTCCCTACATAAACGCTTCAAGTTAGTACAATGTCAGTTTTAACTATACCTCATGTGAAAATAAGTTATTAGCTTCCCTTTGGAGGTTATTTCAGAAACTATGCATACTTATTAGATATCACAAATACAATCTCTCCTATAAAATAATATGATCTTCCTTGACACAAGTCAAAATTTGTAGTACTGTTGAATTGTGTGACTATCTCTTCAAAAAGTTTATGTTATTATAAAAGTTGACACGGAACAAATTGGGATGAGCAGAAGGAATGGTATAAATGTATTCACCTTCAGGTGGCGGAGCTTCTGACCCTATATCCAGCTTGAAGAAACGGTAACTTTCATAACGGAAGTTACACCTAGCCCCTATGATTCTGCCACCCCTCCTGCCCTTGCAGGGACAATTAATCATATCTCCATAAGCGCCAGTTAAGCAATCGAAGCAATTCTGAGGAGATAAATCAGGAGTGCACTGCACAAGTGCAAATATAGTCTGAAAATCTGGACCTGTCGCATTACCACTAGCATATTTTCTATGGGGATCACCATTTGCAGCAACACCTCTCAAATTATCCAATAATTTTCTTAGCTCCTGGTTAAATTCATCGGGTTTTGAGGCATTCCCAATATTCCTCAAGTAAAAGAGGTTAGAATATGATGTAGTGTCTGCAATGGATTCATTCGAGTACAGTAACATACATTTATCATAACCACCAGAAGCTTCTTTTTGGTTAGGACATACTTGTACAAGCTTTTGAGAAACATTATAGACACAATTGCGACATTCTTCTAGCTCCACGTCTCCTTTACATAGCACAATAACACTGGCTCTGTCGGAGTTTTGGCCAATCGAAGCCTTGTAGAAACCATAGTTATCTATTTTTGAGGGAAGGGAAGTGAGGAGTGTGTTTAGATTGTTCTTGTAGATACTATTCTCAGTATAGTTACCATTCTTACCGCATGAACCGTATCGTAAATTACGCAGCTGCGCTACGATATTGAGAACATGTATATGCAAAAACAGAATGATCAATAACCACTTTTGAATAGTCATGGTCATGGCTGTTTGAGTTATTACAAGTTGTAGGCTAATAGTAGCAACTAATTTGTTCACAAGCTCGCCTTAGAATTGCAAGTGCTTGAATGAGTAAATAGAACTAGAGAAAACGTATGTTATAGTAACACTCTTTATATTATTGGATTTGATTCAAAATTTAAACAAAACAAAAAAAAAAAACTTGTAGAACTGATCTTGGTCAGACAAGGAGACTCCATCTGTCAGTGCCGTACGCATGGGTGTCTACATCTACATTTAGAGAAGAGAGAATCGATGAACAAATTGGAGGGAATAATGAATAATTTTTTATTCTTTTGAATTTTATATTAAGATTGAATAATCCGATTTATTCAATCTTGGTTTCAAGTAATTTCATGTCTAGCTTGACAGGTTTGTTTGTTTATTAGTAGGAGACGTGTTGGATGGGGGTTCGATCGAGTCTCACTAAGAAATGTTGTAATTTCTGGCAACGACTCTTACAAAAGAATTTTAAGAAAATGCTCAAGTTCATTGTACTGGATCATTTAGGCATAATACATGTATTGAACCCTAAATTTGGCTTCAAATTTTAACTTTGACCTTCAACTTTCATAGTGCACAAACATGCACTTTAACTATCCAATCTTTTAATAAATAAACACGCGTGTCCTACTTGGCAAAACTCGTGATGTGCACGTATTTTGCGCGAGTTAGGAGTAATTTTCGAGGCCCACAACAGTAAAAAAATGTTGAAATGACAAATCTACCCTTAATCAATCCCTTTTATATATATCTTTATATTTCCAAATCAAAATCTCATTTCTCTTTCCTCCTCTTTCAAATAAAAAAAAAATCCTCTCTTTTAAAACGATTTGTGCTCATATTTAGTGCAAATGGCTTCTAATTTTTTTTGTCATTGTGGAAAAAGAGCTATAACCCTTGTATATTAATTAAAAATAATTTTAATTTTTTTTTGTTCTAAAATGGACGTGTAAAGTATTTAATTAGTTGGCAGTCACTGAGTGGCTCACTAATACACGTGGGAGCGTTTGCATTTCACGCTCTTTGCCTCCAAAAATCGCGTGTTTATTTATTAAAAGGTTGAATAGTTAAAGTGTTTGTTTGTGCACTATGAAAGTTGGAGGTCAAAGTTAAAATTTAAAGTCAAGTTTAAGGTCTAATATATGTATTATGCCGATCATTTATATTACATGTGGCTATATGTACTAGTAGTACTTTCCTTTTCTTCATATTATACACAGATAACTATTTGTGAAATTTTCAACGAAACAGTGTCACGCCCTTTATCATAGGGTGCATCCACTCCAGAAAATAGTAGGTCCGAGTCAGTTAGGAAGAAAGAAAAATGAAAGCTCCGTAAATAAGTAAAACAAAAAATAAAAACTGTCAACTTTTGACTTGGTCTACAGACGTTGACAAATTGAATCTCAAAAGTCAACAAGTCTAATTTATGGGGGTGATGGGACAGGAGAGTATAAGAGGTGCAAAATTTGTACTACTTGCTTTTACTTGAACATTTCTAATTACATACTATTCCATCCGTACTATAATAGTTGGCTACCTTAATAAAATTATATGTTTGAATTATTTGCCTACTTGTTAAATTAAAATTAAATTAAATTTTAAAAATTTATTTTACTCCTATTATTAATACTTTTTGAATATCTTAATATAAATAAAAAATAAATTAGAAAAATTAATTATTTGATATATAATTTCTTAAACACCACATAAAATGAAAGATAAATCAATTAAATATGAAACGAAATGGGTAAAACTTTATATGATTTTAGAAAATGAAAAGTTATTTGGCTCTTCAAATAGTATAAAGTGATGTGGAAGGAGTTTCTAGAAATTGAGACTTCTTCCTTTCTTCTTGTTTTCTTTTTTCCTTTTGCCCATCCATAAAGTTGAAAAGACGTGTGAGATGCCCATATGATGCTATCTTACAAACCAAGCCAATTAAAATGGATACCGATGTATTTAGCTCAAGTTAAATAACTATTTTAAAACTATGCATTTTATTAAAAAGTGTGTTACTTTTACATATAAACTTTATAATAATTGTAAGCTAGCCTACACGTCCAAGGCACGTACACTAAAAATGGTACAAACACATAAAATAAATAAACTCATAGAAAAAAGTTAATTATTGTAAGGATGTTAACGAGGATATAACTCAGATATGGACGCCTCATTTCGTGATGAACTAATAGATTTACTTTTGGCTAGTTCGCTAGAGCCTGTCATTCTTGTGTTGTATTCTTTAATAAGCGACGTCTCTGCGGTAATATTACTGTGCATATAGAATGCTGGCCCTGAAGGCATTGGAAGACTCAACGAAAAGCTACTGAGCATGAGAACAACAGCTGCCATGGTTGGTCTATCAGCCACACTTTCTTGAACACACAATAAAGCTATGTGAATGTTTCTCATTATGTCACGAATCAGTCCTGTGCTTTCCTTCAGCATTGGATCTACAAAATTTATAGTTGTTCCATTTCGCCAGCTTGACCAAGCCTGTATGTTAATGTGATAGTTCAATTATCAGAATAAGATGAAATTCTCTGACCATAACAGCATTTCTCAAAATTAATACTTGATTGATTGGCCAGGGTTACTTACAAAACTCAGAAGGTCTTCCACCGATTCTCCATTTCTGAAACAAGTGTTTTTTTGGCCACTTAAAACTTCTAAGACTAGTACTCCAAAGCTAAAAACATCTGACTTCACGGAAAATTGCCCGTGCATTGCATACTCTGGTGCCATATATCCACTGCGAAACAAAAACAAGAATTACGTCAACATATATAACATTGCATATATAGTAGTCCAAACAGTGGGATCAGCATAACTACATTGCTGTCAAAACAGGGAACTACTTGATGTTGAAAGTCAGAACTACATGTTTCATTAATGATCTTGGACATTTTCTTAAGGAAGTCGAAAGCATTGTGCAGTAATTTATACTACAAATTGGGTTGTTATGTCATACTGCAACGTGAAGACAACATCTTAGACCATTGATCTATTCTTGGCTGAGCAAACAACAAGTTTTGATGAGTTAAGACCTATATCTTGTATTTTTCTACCGCGAGATCATATCTGATAACCTCTTTGAACAATGAGAGTTCATATGCAGAAAAGAAGAAGATATTTTTGTTCTATACAAAATCAAAATTAGCTTATTCATTTCCAGAACTCTGTTTTGGCTGAAGATCTGAACTTCATTTTAATCATTAGAGATTGCAACTTTGGTAGTGACCAAATTGAGAACAAAACTCTAGGTATATAACCATCATCTTGAATAATACTGAGCTTGTACACCACCAAAGTCCTAGTTCAACAAAATTGAGGTAAGCATTCCTAAAGATAGTACAATGATGAGCAAAATTCATATTGAAAATTCTAATAACAATTCAAAGAAAGATTTTCTTTTGTCTTGAGGCAGCTTTTATTTTTTTTGATAACCGAGAAATCCGTATGTGGCCTGCCCTTTGGACCAATCATTGCCTTCTAAACTCAGTGGCTAATGGACCCGCCCCTCTACCCTTCTCCACTTAAATATCGGGCTTCGCTTTGCATGGTGTGGGGCTTGAACCTGTGACCTAAGCCACAAATCCTCCACCTTTTGCCACTCGAGGCAGCTTTTATTCTAGCTAAGTTGTTAAATAATCCTTCCTAGCAAAATGCTAATAACAGTCTATCCAACGAGAGAGGTAAAACTTACTAGGTCCCAACAATTCTGTTTGTGCTGCCTTGAGTTTCATCTAATTCAAATAGCCTTGCCATGCCAAAATCTGAGATTTTAGGATTCATTTCTGCATCTAGTAGAACATTACTAGCTTTGAGATCACGGTGAATGATCCGAAGCCTAGAATCCTCATGAAGATAAAGAATTCCCTTAGCAATGCCTCCTATGATTTTGGATCGCCTTTCCCAATCCAATTGCCTACGTTTAACTGAATCTGCGAACAAGATGAAGAATATAAAAAAATAAATTAATTCTAAGTCACTTAAAATGTTACTACAGGCAACTGCTCATTATAAGTGCAATTAGTTCTATGGTAAATAAGCCAGACAAAATATCGAATTACATTGACAGAATAACTTTTGTATATAAGTTAAATTCACAACTTATTGATGCTCAAGCTCAATATTGATAAAAAGTTAAGCAGTACATACCAAATAAGAAGTGGTCAAGACTTGCATTGGGAACAAACTCATAGACAAGAAGTCGCTCTGTTCCGTCTAGGCAAAATCCCAGCAACCTAACCAAATTCCTGTGTTGAAGCCTGGCAACCAACAAGACCTCATTTTTGAATTCTAGATCACCTTGGCCTGAATCTGCTGATAACCTTTTCACTGCTACTTCTTGTCCATTTTGAAGCTTACCCTAAAATATAAATGAAAACAAATTGAAAAATTATGAACTAAAACAATGAAATTATAACAAGTACTCTTGTTCCAATTAGGGTGTTTTGCATAAAGGAGTTAACTTATATATGTCAGTGGAAAGAAAATTTGTACTATAGAAGTTAAAATCATGCAACAATATGTAAGTTTAATTACCTTGTACACAGGACCAAATCCGCCTTGTCCGAGCTTATTAGCATCTGAGAAGTTATCTGTTGCTGCTCTAATTGCTGAAAAATCATATTGCAAAGATTCCGCAATACTAGTATCATCCATAGATGTACCTTCACAAACATAGTAGTAATAGCATACAACAAATTAGTGAAACATGGTCTTAAGAATTCAACTTTCCTGAATTATTGTTTGTTTATAGTTTACGCTTACTCTGAATTTCGTTCACCAGCTTCCTCTTTCGCTTCCTTATCAAGATGACAGCAATACAAATAATAAGAATAACAACTGTAACAGTTGACACAACGATAATGATGATTGTTCGTGTTGTTTTGTCATCCTCTCCTGTTGGAACTGTTTTATCATCCGTCCCTGTTGGAACTGTTTTATTATCATTTCCTACAAAAAGAAAAAAGCTTCAAGTTAGTATATTATCTTCCTGTTCCCAATTCACTTGTCTTACTTTCCTTTTAAGAATAACTAAGAAACTATGCATATTACTTATTGAATTTCACAAATACAATTGGCCCTACAATATTCAGCCTTAACTCATGTCAAAGATTTTTGTTTGTGTTGAATTGTGTGTTCTATCTCATCTAAAGACTTAAGAAGTTGTTATACAAAGTACACTTGTCTTTAGTTGACGTCTTCAACATGCCACCTCAAGTGCGATCCTGATTCTCTTTTATGAGTCAAGCACACAGTAATTCTTCTTGATATATAGATGGTGATCGACGGAGAGATTTGAATGTACAACCATATTATTGAATTGTGTTACTCATTTAAAAACTTGAACTAAATGACTTATGTCCTCAACAGTCACATCAAAATTGGGATTAGCAAAAGGAACAATAAAAATGTGTTCACCTGCAGGTGGAGGAGCTTCCAACGGCTCATCGACAAAGAATCGGGAAATTTCATAACGGAAGTTGCACCTAATCCCTATGATTCTTCCACCGGTCTTTCCCAGGCAGGGACAGCGAGGCAAGGCTCCATAAGCATCAGTTAAGCAATCCAAGCAACTCTGACGAGATAAATCAGGAGTACACTGCACAAGTGCATATATAGCTTGAAAATCTGGACCTGTCGCATCACCACTAGCATATTTTTGAAGAGGACCGCCCTGTGCAGCACGGTCTCGTAAATTTTCCAATAATTTTCTTAGCTCCTGGTTAAATTCCTCGGGTTTTGAGGCATTCGCAGTATTCCAAAGAAAATATCGAACAGACAGTGATGGAGTATCTATAATGGATTGATTTGAATACTGTAACATACATCCATCATAGCCACCGAAAACTTCTTTTTGGTTAGGACATAACTGCGCAATCTTTTCAACAACATTATCGACACAAACGCGGCAATCGTCTAGCTCCACATCTCCTCTACATAACACAATAACGCTGGCTCTATCAGAGTTTTGGCCAATAGAAGCATTGTAGAAACCATAGTTATCTATTTTTGAGGAAAGGGAAGTGAGGAGTGTGTTTAGATTGTTCTTGTAGGTACTATTTTCAGTATAGTTACCATTGCCACCACATGAACCAAATCGTAAATCAGGCAGCTGCGCTACAATATTGAGAACATGTATATGCAAAAACAGAATGAGTAGCCACTTTTGAATAGCCATGGCTATGTCTGTTTAAGTTACAAGTAAATTTTTATATCAGTGCTGAATATGTAAAATAGAACCTAGAACAGGAAGACCTTGTAAAAAGAGTTGGAGATAACGTATTGACCGGGGTGTAGTGAACAACATTTGTCTTGGCAGAAAAATTTCTGACATATTAGTTAAGCAAGAAAAGCACATTGATATTTGAAGGCTAGCTGCAAAACTAACACTCGGTTGGATTGGATTCAAATTTTAAAACATAAAAGAGCTTTTAAAATTATTAGTAATAATCTTAAATATGCTGTAACATTTTTCTTATATAATAAAAGTATGGTTGTTAAAGTATAAAATGAAATTATTTTTAAATACAAAATATAAGAAAATACCATCAAATTTCTTCTAAACAAACTGTAGTTCTTTTGAAATAATGTCACGTACAATGGAATTAATAAGGAATAGTACCAACATTTGACTTGGTCTATATCTTTTGGTTGAATAATTGACTTTTGAGGGTGCATTTGTGAATATTTTTGAAAAATATTTTTGCAGAGATATAATTAGGAGGAAAATGAGTTTTCTTTAAGAAAAAATCAAGTTCTACGAATGATACTTTATATCCTATCTGCCCACAACACGGTCTTTACGTCAGATATCATTTGTTTTAAATTATATATAAATATTTTTGTTTTACTTATACACCAAACACAAAATAATAATTAAAAACTCATTTATTTTTTGAAATTAATATTTCAGCACAAAATAGATCCATTCATACCAAACATACCCTAGATCAATTAATGGAATTTCTACGACTCTAATTAATGGTAGTGATGTGACATGAGTGGATAATAACAAGCCATCAAGGTGGGAAAATAATGACAGCTTCTTTCGAGTAACTATATTCTTCGATCTTCTAGTGAAGTTGAAAGTTACTCCCTTCGTCTCCGCTTCGTTTTAGTTATTATAATAAGGATTTAACACACTTCTAAAAAAAGAAAAAAAATAAAATGTTGTATATATATATTATATATATAAAAAAAAATTAATATTAGAGACAAAAATTAAAAAATTATAATTTTTGAGTATACATGACAATAAAAAAAGA
Organism: Solanum piurae; assembly: GCA_029582685.1. Lineage (NCBI taxonomy): Eukaryota > Viridiplantae > Streptophyta > Magnoliopsida > Solanales > Solanaceae > Solanum > Solanum piurae. Next base: position 15,151 of record JAJOOO010005917.1, read on the forward strand.
CGGAAGGAGTATTGACTAATTTATATATTTTATTTGTTTACTATTATTTTCATAAATAACCATTATAATAAATTTAATTTTGAGTATACATGACAATAAAAAAATGCCCTTAAACTATGTGAAAGAAACAAAAATGTCATCCGTTTATAGTTTGGCTCCCTTATCGTTAATACTTTGGTTCAAAATTGCCCTTAAACCATATGAAAGGAACAAAAATGCCATCCGTTTGTAGTTTGGTCCAAAAATGCCCTTATTATTATTTAATGGGTAAAAAATGCTCATTTTTCAAATAAATATATATATATATATTTTTAACACATTCTTTTTCTAATAATGTTTTTAAAAAAAAATTAGCAAATGTTTATCCTACTTCAATTTTTTTTTTTTTAAAATGAAAATATTTCTTATTTTTTATCGTTATATAAATATAAATTAATGATGGATTTACTATAATCTTATATATGACATATATTATATGTCCAAAGGGTACATGAAGTTATTCTATTTTAATTGATAAAATGAGATTAAGAAGAAAAAAAAAATTTCCTACGCTTTTATTTGTTAAAGTGATTTTAGAAGAAAGAAAACAAGAATAGTGTTCTTTAATAATATTTTAATTAGGAAGAAGATGTGTTTAAAACGAAAAAATATATATTTATTCGAAAAAGGGCATTTTTGACCCATTTTGTAACTATAGGGGAATTTCTGGACCAAAGTATTGACGGTAAGGGCAATTTTGAGCCAACCTATAAACGGGGGGAATTTTTGTTCTTTTCACATAGTTTAAGGGCATTTTTTACCCTTTTTCCTAAATTATATATAAATATTTTTTAAATGATATTTACTTATACACCAAACACAAAATAATAATTAAAAACTCTTTTTTTTTTTTTTAATAATATCTCAGCACAAAATAGTTCCATTCATACCAAACATACCCTAGATCAATTAATGGAATTTCTACGGCCCTATTTTTGGCAGTGATGTGACATGAGTGGATAATAACAAGCCATCAAGGTGGGAAAATAATGACTGCTTCTTGGTCACCCAAGGGGGTAGTAAGAAGAAGAAATTTATTATGCCTGAGGCATGTTTTTCGGAGTAACTATATTCTTCGATCTTCTAGGTGAAGTTGAAAGTTACTCCCTTCGTCTCCGCTTCGTTTTAGTTATTATAATAAGGATTTAACGCACTCTAAGAAAAAATTATATATATATATATATATAAGAATAATTAATATTAGAGACAAAATTAAAAAATAATAATTTTTGAGTATACATGACAATTAAAAAAGATGGAAAGAGTATTGATTAATTTATATATTTTATTTGTTTATTATTATTTTCATAAATAACCACTATAATAAATTTAATTATGTTTCATAACAATAGTTACAATAATTAGCGGGTACAATTGTATAATTAAGCTATTTTTAAATAAACTTGAAATAACTAATTTATACAAATACAAACATCTGAACTTTAAACAGTTATATGAATTATATTATACAAAATTACATTATACAAAAGTTATACAAATTATATTATACAAATTTTGAATTATACATACTCAAAATCCTAATCCGTGTAATTATCACTGAATGTTAGTCGCGAGTGATAATTAACTAAAACTATAAATATGATGACTAATTAACTAATATATGTTTACTTAATCATCTAATTTTTTCATTAAAGAAAAAATGAGTCATCTATAAACTTGACGTATAATTAATGGGCGATGTCAAATTCCTTAATCTATTAGTCAATTATTATCAATCATATACACCTATATCTTACAAGATTTTAAAAATATATTTATTCACGGTAGTAATAAGACCATCCTAAGGTATAAATTACTTTTTAACAAATATTTGAACAATGATAATAAATTATGGTTGTCGATATTATTATAATTTTTTTTTGCCAAACATGCCATCCATGATATTTTGCTAAATGTTTGCTCAGTTAGAATTTTTTATTTTTTTTAATTAATTCAACTAAGCCAGTATTATTTATTTTAAAACTATACCTCAATTATTAATTTTACAAATTGCTACGATTCTGTAATTATTCAGAATTTCAGCTTACCCGTCTCAATAAATAGGGGCAAAAATACATTTCCATTACTATTGAAAAACTACACCACTTTTACAAGTTCAATAAGTAATACTTATGACGCAAATTAGTCCAACAACAAAAGAATCATTGATAAATCAATCGCAAGAACGCATAACTAATTGGGTTAGAACAAAAAGCAAAGTAAATAAGAAAATCTATTAAGTAACAACATATTCGCATTCGGGGTTTACACCAGACCTATAAATGAATGATACACTTTGGCATATATATAGAGAGAGTTTTAGCACTATATGTATGGATGTTTTATCGAGGATGCAACTCAGTTATCAAATCCTGATTTCCTGAAGAATATATTGATTTATTTTCGGAAATTGTTGAATTGACATCTCCAAAGTGTAAAATCTGTGGGTTTACTTCGTTGTGTGGAACTGGAAGACTCAAAGAGCGACTACTGAGCATGAGAAGTACTTCACCCATGTTTGGTCTATGATCAACATTTTCTTGAACGCACAATAAAGCAATGTGGATGTATCTCACTATGTCACCAACAGGTCCTGAGCTTCCCCTCAGCATAGGGTCTATCAAATTTGAAACTCTTTCTTCGCGCCAGTTCAACCAAGCCTGTGATAGATCAGGACACACAAAATCATAAATTATACTACCTCTGATTCACATGATGCGTTACGTTCCTCTTGAGAAAGACATTTGATGGCAATGTTTATATTTATACTAAGTGTTGGTCTAAATAGCAATTAATTTTTCTTTTGAATGTGTCGATTAGTAAACTAGTTTGGAATTGATCGAGGAATACTTAATTGATTGATTGATTGACCAGCTAGTTACTTACAACGCTCAGAAGGTCTTCCACAGAATCTCCTTTTCTGGAACAAATGTTTCGTTGGCCGCTTATAATTTCCAGGACTAGTACTCCAAAGCTATAAACATCTGATTTCACTGAAAATTGCCCCTGCATTGCATACTCTGGTGCCATATACCCACTGCAAAATCAAAACAAAAATTGGTCAAAGATTTGATGTGTAAAATCTTCTTACGACGAAGGGGTGTGTCAAAGGAAGTAATTCGTCATAAGTTGAGAGAGGGGACAAAATATGTATTAAGCCAAAGTTATATGACCATTCATCTCGACTTATACTACTTTTAGGGACAATCAAGTTAGCTCAACCAAATTGAGGTAACCATTTCTCAAGTCCTGGTAACATTTCAAGGAAAAATTTGTTTTAATATCGAGGTTTTTATTTGCTAAAAATGATTAAAGAATGCTTCGTATAATGATACAAAAAATAACAGTCTATCTAGTGAGAGATGTTAAACTTACTAAGTCCCAACAATTCTGTTTGTGTTGCCTTGAGTTTCATCCAATGTAAATAGTCTTGCCATGCCAAAGTCTGCAATTTTAGGATTCATCTCTGCATCAAGTAGAACATTACCAGCTTTGAGATCGCGATGAATGATGCGAAGTCTAGAATCCTCATGAAGGTATACAATTCCCCTAGCTATGCCTCCTATGATTTTGGATCGCCTTTCCCAATCCAGTTGGTTACGTTTAACTTGATCTGGAAATAAGAGGAAGAATATAACTTATTATAATTGCCTTTGTGGACTTAGTTTTCCAAAACTAAAATAAGGCAGATAACCGGACTATAGTAGTCAACATGTCAATTACACTGACAAAACATTAAGCAATACATACCAAATAAAAATTGGTCAAGGCTTGCATTGGGAACAAATTCATAGACGAGAAGTCTCTCTGTTCCATCTAGGCAAAATCCGAGTAACCTAACCAAATTCCTGTGTTGAAGCCTGGCTACCAACAAGACCTCGTTTTTGAACTCTAGATCACCTTGGCCTGAATCTGCTGACAATCTCTTCACTGCTACTTCTTGTCCATTTGGTAGCTTGCCCTGAAGAAGAAGAACACAAATTGAAGAATGATTTATAATTTCATCAACAACGAAGTCTCAACCCCAATCTAAGTTGTGGTTTTGTGGTATGAATTGTCAATGTCCATTTTATACATCATGCAAGTCTAATCACCTTATACACAGGACCAAATCCGCCCTGTCCCAATTTATTAGCATTTGAGAAGTTGTCTGTTGCTTCTCTAATTATAGAAAAATTATACTGCAAGGATTCTACATCGCTAATATCATCCCCGAGTGTACCTTCACCAAAGTAGTAGTAATAACAAATAGAGTACATAGTGAAAATTCAACTTTCCTTAATCATATAAATACTATACGCTATCTTACCTTGAATTTTGTCCACCAGCTTCCTCTTTCGCTTCTTCATTAAGATGACAGAAATACATACAGTAAGAATAACAACTATAACAGTTGGCACAATGATAATAATGACGAGTCGAGCTTTTTTATCATCCTGCACTATTGGAGCTGTATTATCATTCCCTGTTGGAGCCGTTTCACTACCATTCCCCATTGGAGCTGTTTTATCATCATTTCCTTAAGAAAATGATCCAAGTTAGTATTAAAATTCTCGGTTTTTAACAACTCATGTGAAAATAAGTTACTATCTTCCCTTTGCAAGTTATTTCAGAAACTATAGATACTTATTAAATATCACAAATACAATATTGTTATACCTCTAATTTAATATGTTTTGTGTTATGATGGCGATGAACCGTGTGATCCTCCCATCTAAAGTTTTAAGTTATTAGATGACAAGAACAATTACTTCAGTTCCACACATGTCGGGAAAAAACTTAAATTATTGTACTTAGAGATTGTTGGGTATATAGCAAGAGTTAATGGGAAATGGAGAGAAGATGAAAAGAGAGGAACTTGAAAAGTCCTCTTATGCTTTAGTAAAAAGGCATTTCTCCCTCATTGGTGGTGGAAAGAAAAATAGAAGAGTTTAAATAGAGAAACTATTCTATTAATTGTTAAAAGGGTTGGAAAGAGGGACCCCCTCGCGCCGTTGTTGCTCGGCTTTGGCTTTGGCTAATGATCGAGAAATTATTTTTTAGACAAAGTTTGTTTTAATTATTTGGTTAATTATTTATTTAATTAATTAAATAAAATTGCCAAAACATTTCAATTAATTAGTTAATTAACTAAAACGTTCCGACCCGACTCGGATCCGCGCGCGACTCGTTTTATTTAAACTTTCCCGTTTTATTTAAATTTCCCGCCGTTGGAAATGACTGTTCTAAATGGTTGCAACTTTCAGGAACAACCATGACTGTTTGAAAGGTTGCAAACTTTCATTAATGGTCGTGTGGATTTTGAAAGGTTGCAACCTTTCGGAATCAGTTCCTCTTGGTTATAAATACCAGTTATTCTTCAGAATTTTTTACTTACAAAATTTTATGGTTTCTTCTTCTTCTTCTGCACAAATATTTTTCGTGTACTTTACTGGGTTGAGTGGCTTGCTGACACCAGCGTTTTGGGTATCAATACACTGGTGATTAAGATCATTCTATCCTAGGAGGACATATTCCAAATCAAACCTCGGATACTAGAGGGGAATAATTTTCCTAAGGGGACACTGTGCATTCAGTGGACTTGATCTTTTTTCGTTCTGTCTTTTACAGATTCTGGTATGTTTTACAGATTTTAGTTTTTGTGAATTAATTTATGTTCTTCTGTTCTTACTGTTCATTAAACTTTGATAACTTCGTGTTTTTGCAAAGTTTGTTGAAATCAGTATTTCTGTTTTAAACACAGATTGGCAACAATCTTACGGAAATTATTTATTTTATTTTAATTTGTGTTTCTGGTGGAGACAAAAACCTTCGTGGTTTTATACTCCTATTAAGTTTGCAATTTAAGTTATTATTTATATAGTCATTTGTATCAATTTCTGTTTATTACAGATTCTGAAATGACAAATGATAATGTTATGGTGGTTGTTGCTGCACCAACCCGAACTGTTGTACCACCAGAAGAGAAATCGGCAAAATTCTCTGGTGTGAATTTCAAAGGATGGCAGCAACGGGTATTTTTTCGGCTTACCACTCTTGGTCTGCAGAAGAAGTAACTCTAGTGCATGTTGCTGAAATGCCAGACAGAGAAAAAATCATGATTATTGAAGCATGGAAACATGCAGACTTTCTATGTAAGGGCAACATTCTGAGTGCTTTAGAGGATGACTTATATAATGTCTATAATGCAATGACAACTTCGAAAGAATTGTGTGATGCACTTGAGAAGAAATATAAGACAGAAGATGCATGCTTGAAAAAGTTTGTGATCGCAAAGTTTCTAGACTATAAAATATCATATAGTAAAACTGTTAGATCACAAGTACAGGAACTTCAGCTTATTTTCCATGATCTGATTGTTGAGTATATGGTAGTAAATAAAGTTTTTCAAGTGGATGCAATGATCGAGAAGTTACCTCCTTCGTGAAACGACTTTAAGAATTATTTAAAGCACAAACGTAAGGAAATGAAGCTTGAATATCTTGTGATTCAGCTCAAGATTGAGGAAGATAACAAGACCGCCGAAAAGAAATTTCGTAAGAGTTCGACAATAATTGGAGTTAATATTGTTGAAGAAGCTCCTACCAAAGGCAAGAAGAGAAAGAAGTCCAACGGACAGAAGTCAGAATAGGCCAAGAAGTAATTTAAGGGGAACTGTTACAACTGTGGTAAGGCTGGTCACAAGTCTTATGACTGTCGTGCTCCAAGAAAGGACAAAGACAAAGGCAAAAGTCAAGTAAACATCGTGGAAGATATGAAAGATGCAAATGACCTCTGTGCAATTATCTCAGAGTGCAACTTAGTTGGAAATACCAAGGAGTGGTTTCTTGACTCAGGTGTCACTCGACATATTTGCTCTACGAAAGAAGCCTTTGCAACATACACTCCTGTTGAGTTTGATGAAGATTTGTTCATGGGGAACACAACAACAACAAGGATTGCAGGAACTGGGAAAGTTATGTTGAAGATGACATCCGGCAAGATGTTGACTCTGAACAACGTTCTACACGTTCCTACTATTAGGAAGAATTTAGTTTCTGTTGCACTGCTCGTTAAGAATGGGTTTACGTGTGTCGTAGTTAGTGACAAAGCTGTAATAAGTAAGAATGAAATGTTCTTAGAAAAGGGCTACCTCACTGAGGGCCTCTTCAAACTGAATGTAATGGTTGTAGACAATATTAATAAGAATACTGCTTCTATTTACTTATTGGAGTCAAATGATTTATGGCATGCCCGTTTGGGACATGTAAATTACAAAACCTTGCGAAAAATGATTACTTTACAAGTATTACCTGATTTCTAATGCGATAAATCGAAATGCAAAATTTGTGTGGAAAGTAAGTTTGTTAAACATCCTTACAAGTCTGTTGACAGGAATTCAAAACCTTTACACTTAATTCACACAGATATATGTGATATGAAGTCGACACCACCTTGTGGTGGGAAAAAGTATTTTATAACTTTAATTGACGATTGCACTCGATTTTGTTATGTATATTTGCTTAATAGTAGGGATGGAGCAATTGATGCATTTAAGCAATACAAAAATGAAGTGGAAAATCAATTGAATCTAAAGATAAAAATAATTCAAAGTGATATGGGTAGAGAATACGAATCTCATTTTGATGAGATATGTTTGGAATATGGTATTATCCATTAAACTATTGCACCCTATACACCACAATCAAATGGTTTGGTTGAACGGAAGAACAAAACATTAAAGGAAATGATGAATGCATTGATAATCAGTTCTGGTTCACCAAGAAATCTATGAGGGGAAGCCATCCTTACGGCTAATAAGATACTCAATAGGGTACCCCGTAGCAAAACGCAATCGATTCCATATGAGTTATGGAAAGAAAGGAAACCCAACTTGAAATATTTCAAAGTGTGGGGGTGTCTAGCCACTAGAGGTTCTTTTATCCAAGAGGGTGAAAATGGAACCCCAAAACAGTGGATTGTGTATTTATTGGATATACTGTGAACAGTAAGGCCTGTCGGTTATTGGTTCACAAATCTGATAATCCTGAAATTCATGTGAATACGGTAATGGAGTCAGATAACGCTAAGTTCTTTGAACACATTTATCCATATGAAACTGAATGTGAGTCGATAATTGAAAGACCTAAACGACCACGAGAAGAATCAACAGACAATACACTACCTAATGAGGATCTTAGGCGTAGTAATCGCCAACAGAAATCCACTTCTTTCGGACCAAATTTTGTGGCACTCTAGCTTGAAAATGAGCCTCTAACATTTAAAGCAACTAGGTCTTCATCTGAGTCAATCTATTGGAAAGAAGCAGTCAATAGTGAGATCGAATCAATTTTAAGTAATCATACTTGGGAATTGGTTGATCTTCCTCCAGGAAATAAACCTTTAGGATCAAAGTGGATCTTTAAAAGGAAAATGAAATCTGATGGGACTATTGACAAATATAAGGCTAGACTTGGAGTCAAATAATACAGACAAAAGGAAGGTCTGGACTACTTTGATACATACTCTCTAGTAACAAGGATAACATCAATTAGGATGTTAATAACACTAGCGGCAGTGCATGATCTTAAAATCCATCAAATGAATGTAAAGACAGCTTTCTTAAATGGAGAGTTGGAGGAAGAAATTTACATGCAACATCCTAAAGGGTTTGTGGTTCCTGGTAAAGAAGAGAAAGTGTGCAGACTTGTGAAGTCATTTTATGGACTCAAGCAAGCACCCAAACAATGGCATGCTAAATTTGACCAAACAATGTTGGCAAATGGATTCAAGATTAACGAATGTGATAAGTGTGTTTACATTAAAAACGTTATGAATCATGAAGTTATTGTTTGTATGTATGTTGATGACATGTTAATAATGACTAAAAATATTGACGATATAAATGCTACTAAGCGCATGTTGTCTAGCAAGTTCGATATGAAGGAATTAGGAGTTGTTGATTTGATCTTAGGGATCAGGATTCTCAAAATTCCTCAGGGACTAGCATTATCTCAATCTCATTATATTGAAAGAGTATTGGATAAGTTCAAGTACTTGAATTTCAATGTTGTCAAAACTCCAATTGATTTAAGCTTTACATTTCAAAAGAATGTAGGTGAAAGTGTCTTTCAATTGGAATATGCCCGAGTTTTGGGAAGTTTGATGTATATTATGAATTGTACACGACCAGATATAACATGTGTTATTAGCAAACTGAGTTGGTTCACTAGTAATCCGAATCAAACTCACTGGATGGCAATGAAACGTGTGTTGGGGTATCTGAAACATACACAATACTATGCTTTGCATTATAATAAATATCCTGCTGTGATTGAAGGATATAGTGATGCAAATTGGATCACCGGGTCAAATGAAGTAAAATCCACAAGTGGTTATGTGTTTACACTTGGTGGAGGAGCAGTCTCTTGGAAATCGTCCAAACAGACATGTATCGCTCGCTCCACAATGGAATCTGAATTTATTGCTTTAGATAAGGCTGGTGAAGAAGCTAAATGGCTTCGGAATTTCTTAGAGGATATTTCATTCTGGCCCAAATCTGTGGAACCTATTTGCATACATTGTGATAGTCAAGCAGCAATAGGTAGTGCATGGAGCATCATGTACAATGAGAAGTCTCGTCATATACGACGGAGACATAACACAGTAAGACAACTGCTCTCTAGTGGAGTTATCATAATTGACCATGTGAAGTCAAGCGATAATGTGTCAGATCCACTAACGAAAGGCCTAGTGAGAGAGGCAATTGAAAGATCATCTAAGGGAATGGGTTTACGGCCTAGGACAAGTCAGCATGGCGGTAACTCTATCTAGCATACTGGAGATACAAAGAGCTAGATTTAAGGAGAAAAACAAAGTTGTGACTGACGGTTCGACATTGTCAATCAACTCAATCCATTCTCATGATGAAGACAATGTTTAGGAACAAGGTTAAGACTTTAAGGCTTGCTAATGAATTAATAAAGCTTAAAGTTTTAATGATTTGCTAAGTTTGGCAAATTTGACCAAATAGAGTATCTACGAGATGACACAGTTAGAAATCACCTATGTGAGTGTGAAGTGTAAGCCGCTTCAAAGAGAGTTTTATGTCAAAAGCCTATTCTCTATACACTCATGAAACCAAGAGGTGTTCATGGATGAAAGGAACACAATCGTAAGAACCATAAACGGTAAAGGGTTAATTGTGTGACATATGGTTGTCTAGGTATACACCAAAGCTCGACGGTTCAAAGATATCGCATCTACCGATTGACCGAGTATATCCAACATAGTTCACTACGGAAAGTCCAAAGGGAAACCTACTTATCCACATGCAATTAATCCTTGCTTGTAAAGTACACACTCGTTCGTGCATTTCTTATGTTATAACAATTCCCATTCATGTGGGGAATTTTTTGGTATATAGCAAGAGGTAATGGGAAATGGAGGGAAGATGAAAAGAGAGGAACTTGAAAAGTCCTCTTATGCTTTAGTAAAAAGACATTTCTCCCTCATCGGTGGTGGAAAAAAAATTAGAAGAGTTTAAATAGAGAAACACTTCTATTAATTGTTAAAAGGGTTGGAAAGAGGGACCCCCTTCGCGTCGTCGTCGTCGCCGCTTGGCTTTGGCTTTGGAAAATGATCGATTGAGAGATTTCGACCCAACTCGAATCCGCGCGCAACCCATTTTATTTAAACTTTACCGTTTTATTTAAATTTCCCGCCGTTGGAAATGACTGTTCTGAAAGGTTGCAACTTTCATAAACAACCATGACCGTTTGAAAGGTTGCAAACTTTCATTAATGGTCGTGTGGATTCTAAAAGGTTGCAACCTTTCGAAATCAATTCCTCTTGGCTATAAATACCAGTTATTCTTCAGAATTGTTTACTTAAGAAAATTTCTGGTTTCTCCTTCTTCTTCTGCACAAATATTTTTCGTGTACTTTACTGCCGTTGAGTGGCTCGCTGACACCAGCGTTTTGGGTATCAATACACTGGTGATTGAGAACATTCTATTCTGGGAGGACATATTCCAAATCAAACCTCGGATACTAGAGGGGAATAAATTCTTTAAGGAGACATTGTGCATTTAGTGGGCTTGATTTTTTTTCGTTCTGTCTTTTATAGATTCTGGTATATTTTACAGATTTTAGTTTTTGTGAATTAATTTTTGTTCTTCTGTTCTTACTGGTTCATTAAACTTTGGTAACTTTGTGTTTCTGTAAAGTTTGTTGAAATTAGTAATTCTGTTTTAAACATATATTGGCAACAAAGATGACATATTTTATTCACCTTATTATGTTTCAATACATCGATTCATTATTCATGTGTATGTCTAATTCTTTTATGTGTCTGCTCTTCTGTCATATTTAATATTTGCAACCATCTCGTCTATAGGTTTGATTAAATTAAATTGTTAAATAAGGTAACTAAACTTTATAGTATCTACTTAGGTACATATGTCTTCAAATGAAAGTGGGAAAATATAATTTACCTGCAGGTGGCGGAGCTTCCAACGGCACATCAACGAAGAAACGGGAAATTTCATAACGGAAGTTGCACCTAGGCCCAATTATTCTTCCACCACTCTTTCCCAGGCAACGACATTGAAGCACGGTTCCATAAGCGTCAGTTAAGCACTTGAAGCAATTCTGGGGAGATAAATCAGGAGTACACTGCACAAGCGCATATATACTCTGAAAATCTGGACCTGTCACATTACCACTAGCATATTTTCGAAAGGGACCACCATTTACAGCACGGTCTCGTAAATTTTCCAGTAATTTACCCAGTTCCTGGTTAAATTCCTCGGGTTTTGAGGCATTCGCTGGATTCCAAAGAAAATATTGAACAGACAACAATTGAGTTTCTAAAATGGATGAATCATTCGAATACTGCAACGAACATCCATCATAGCCACCAATAGCTTCTTTTTGTGTAGGACATAACTGTACAAGTTTTTGAGCAGCGTTATTGACGCAACTGCGACATTGTTCTAGCTCCACATCTCCTCTACATAGCACAATACCACTGACCTCGTCGGTGTTTTGGCCAATGGAATCATAGTAGAAACCATAGTTATCTATTTTTGAGGAAAGGGAAGTGAGGAGTGTGTTTAGATTGTTCTTGTAGGTACTATTCTCAGTGTAGTTATCATTCCCACCACATGAACTGTATCGTAAATCAGGCAGCTGCGCTACAATATTGAGAACTTGTAAATGCAAAAACAGAAAGAGTAGCACCTTCTGAATAGCCATGGTCATGGTTGTCTAAGTTGCATTTCCATTTGCAGAAGCTTAGATATTTTGACATCAAAGATAAAATGAGTTGGCTTTTATTATTTTTTAGCTTAAAAAAACATGCTCGGATCATTAAATATCTTTCTGTCCAACAATAGTTGTTCACTATTAATTTAAAATAGAAAATAGGAAATAGTAAATGATAAAGCCTTATTAAATATAAGTCTTTTAAATATTGAAAAATGAACATTTAAAAATAATGATAAAAAATTAGACATAAAATAATAAATCATTCATTAATTTTATAAACTGAACCACAATTATCAGACATATATCACTTTCTGGCTTAATTGACCTTTTCAGTGAATTGACCTAGCAAAAGATAAAACTTCTGATGACTTGGTCTATATCTTTGGATTTGCCAAATTTTTCTCCTTAGAATTTATGAAATTCGTAGACTAATTTATGGGAATTGGGACAGGAGTGGATACCAAGAAGACACCAAGGTTGCAAATTTTGACCGCTACTTCCTCATCAACTTTATTTGATTAGTCCAGAAAATGAAATCCAACTAATTTTCTACAAGTACCATATTTTCCTTTTCTTCCTAGTGTTTTTTAATTTTAATCCACAATGATTTCTTTAGAATATTGGCTTCCAGATTCCTAGTACTGCAATTATTTCATAGTGAATTCACAAAGCAATTTGTACTTCTGTAGGTATTTGGACATAATATAAATAGCTGATATTTTTTCAACGTGCTTGAAGTGAATGACTTGTTTGGTGAATTTCTAGAATCAATTGTTTTTTTAAAAAAAAAAATAAAAAAATTTAAAGTGTTTTTAAAAAAAAAGTAATTTCGATGAAGTAATTTCGGATAAACGTGCAACACACGTTTTCAAAACTAGTACACATATAAAAGTTTGGTCAAACACTAGTTATTGTTCAAACGTGATTTTTGTCTTTTTATCGAAATTACTTTTTTTTAAAAAACACTTTTAATTTTTTTAAATTTTTTTTTTTTATCCCCTTCAAATCTATTGGTATTTTTTAAAAAAATCATCATATTTTCTAAACTATAGATCAAAACTGAAGGTGAGAAGCTAAGTAAGCAGAACCAAGCTCATTAATGTAAAGATTCAATGTTCCTCTGACTGAGCAAACACAATGAGGTAACTTCCTAAACATCTCAAGGGAGTATCTCATTATCAGACGATTAAAAACTCTTGAAAATTCCATTTTTTTCTGTTCACGGTAGATTTTTTTCCGAGGCTGATGTATGGAAGTTCATAAGGGAACATAGGAGAGGTAAGCGGAACTCGAAAATCGTTCTCTACCCTATGCAAAAGATATATTAAAGAACGAATGAAAGCATTAAGACTGACCACTTAAAAATCATTTGTATCCTTGTAGATGAAGTTGGAGTATATATAATTTTATCGATGGAAACTCTTCAAATTCTTTAACTTAAAATTAAATAAGAGAAGTTGTTTTGAAATGCTTGGACTTCCACCTAGTAACTTACTCCAAGGTATTTCATTCACTTGAATGACTTTTTATCATCCATTACATCTTTATAACATAACTTAAAGCACATTTGAATATTTTAAAATTGATTATCTAATTAGTTATTAGAAAATATTTTTACATTTGGTACATATATAATATATATATATATATATATTAGTCTTTGGAAACATGCGTTTCACGTTTATTCCTTATTATTGTTATATCACTTTTTTTAAAAAAATTTACCAACTACATCCGTTTATTTATTAAATAAATACATAAAACAGATGGTGCATTTGGCATCAAATAGAAAATGTGAAGTTAATTAAGATAATATAACTTTTTTTAAAATTTGTATACTCATGGATGAAATCACGCACACCCATTTGAAAGATTACCTATATTTATTTTAATGAGAAACAAAGCTTGAAACATTTGTATTATTTATTAACTAAAATTTTAGAATTAAAAGGTAAACTAAAGAATACATGAAGATACACTTTCAAAATTCATAAAATTAAAAGCCAAATTACATCCCAAATATTTAAGTGGCAAAAGTAGAATGACACCTTTGACTGAATGAAAAATGCAAAAGAAATTATAAAAGACAGTAGTCTCCTATTAATATAGAAAGATAGAGAGGTGAGGAATTAATCATATCTTTAAAAAAAGTCTTCAAGGTCTTCTCCCTCTATATTCTATTTACTCCTTTTCCCCCTTTTTGCCTTTTTTATCCCCACCCCCCACCCCTATCATACAATTTCTTTCATTTTCCAATGGTTATTATCGTGTTCTTAAATAGTAGTGAAAATGTATGCTCAAATTCATTTTTTAGTTTTAAATCATAAATAGTAATCCTTGAATAGATGGAAAGATGAAAAATATAAAACATAATGTGTATTCCCTCTGTTTAGTTGTCCTTAATTATTTGTTCATTTTGACTCAATTAATTACTTTGAAAAAGGTACTTAGAACTTTTTTTAAAATATTATATTTTTAATTCATCTACTTCATAATTAATAGGGATAAAATGATAAACTCATTATGTTAATCATTGCTTTCTTAATAGATAGATGTGTCAGTTAAAAAATAGACCAGTAATTAGGGAAAGATGGAAGACTAAGTAAGAAAATTAACATTTCTATTAATAAGGAGTTATTTATGAACGTGGAATGTGGTCTACTTTGAATGGATAGGAAGATGAAAAATATAAATCATAATTAGTACTCCTTCCATTTCAAATTAATTGAATTGTTGAGATATTTTTATTAACTTAATTGTTCAATTTTCGAAACTACTTTTAGAATATTTTCCCAATTTTACTGTAACGATCGGGTTCCCTCGTTATAGAAATGCCAATGGAGGAAAATTTGAGGCCGGAATTTTTTTCCGTAGTATTTGGATTTTCCCAACCTTGTCCAGATTTGGAGAAATCGGAGTCACCAGGGTGTAGGGAAATCTGGTAACAATCGGGTGGAGTAATTATGATTTTGATTGCATGAGTGGTTAGATAACTTGTTAAGGAATCCATACGACTTTACAGAATTGAATTTGGATGTGTAGATCTCCGGGAATTATTCTTAGCGTGAAAGGTATTTTCTGAGCGTCGTTGATTAGAGGTGTGTTGTGGAATGGGGATTTGGAATTCTTTAAAAAGAAATTCTGTTTCGATTTTGCCGCTCTGGCGGGCGTTTTTGCAGCTTTGGCGGGGCCGCTGTGGCGGGGTGGTGGCCGATATGACGGGCGTGACGGGACTTAAAAATCGTAGTTGCTCACTGGTCCGAAAAAGTCGCTCTGGCGGGACTTTATGTCGCTCTGGCGCCACCGCTACAGCGGGATGAGGGTCGTTGTGGGGGCCAGACAAGACTTAATGTCGTTAATGAACCCCTAAACGACTTTATTTAGCATTTTTTTACTTTTAGAGCTAGGGAACGAACCCCAGGCAATTTCTACTCATTTATCACCATTCTTGAGGCTAAAGGTAAGTTTTTAACCCCCTCGAATTCGTTTTTCGATCCTTAGAACGTAATAGAATGAATTAATATCGATGGGGGAGGGTTTTGATCTTGAATCTATGGTGAAAACAACCCTAAATTAGATATTTGGGATCATGGGATGATCTAGGGTTTGTTAGAATTGTTAGTAATCCGGGTAATTGATAATTGTGTATTGATTCCCGCATTATATTAATTGTTTGTAGACCAAGAACAAGCGGAACGAATCCGGAAAGGGAAGGATCAAGTTTCTTAGGGTTTCAAGCTTGTTTCAAGGTAGGTGATGGTTGTGATTCTATGATTGTGTGATGTTTGTTTGTTCTTGCTTCATTATGATACTTGTATATGTATGAATGTTGCAATGTTGATCACACTTGTTGTAAATGAGATAGATGAATGATGATTGCCATGAAATCATGATGTAAATGTATGATCTTGATGATGTACTTGTGATTGTGATTGTGGTGTGTGAATGAGATCGGTTGCCACGTTCCGGCATAACTAACTGGGATCAGTTGCCACATTTCGGCATAAATATGGGATCAATTGCCACGTTCCGGCAACATTGGGATCGGGTACCACGTTCCGGCATGCTAACTGTTTGGGTTTGGGTTTCGTGAGAGGACCAACTACTTGTGATAAACGTATATTGATGAGCATGTTGATAATATTGTAAATGTTGATATATGTGCATGTGATCATAATGTTGTTTGACTTGCTTTTGTTGCACTAGTGGGATAGCCGTGTGATCCTACCAGTACATTGTGGTTGTGTACTGATACTGCACTTGCTTGTTCTTTGTTGAGTACATGGCAACTTCAGGCGGCTATTGATAGACCTCAGCTAAGTGACTATTGAGTGTGATCGGATTCAAGGGTGAACCAGTTCTTTTAGGCTGCCATGGATCTTCCTTGTTTAAGTCCACTCTTTTCGGACTCAGACTATTTGTTTAAGGTGTTGTTTAGTTTTGGGGTTGTACTCCTTGTTCTTAGACTTGTCATTAGTAGAGTTTTGGTACAATGACTTTCAGGTTCTAGGGGTATTTCCGCATTTGTTTAGTTAATTAACTTGCTTCCGTAACTTAATTGTCTTAGTTTTGATTTACTTGCTTAGTTTGGGTTGTAGTAGTGGTTCTCCCACCGGATGGTTAGTGTGGGTGCCAATCACGACGGTCTGGGTCGTGACATTTACCTTCATTAGTTAGTATTGAACTGAGTTTATTAATTAATGTTTAGTTATTTTAATCATAAATTTAACTATAATTAATAAGGGTAAAAATAAAAAGTTATGCCTAATTTATGTCTTAATCTTATTTTTTTTTAAAGTGTGAAACACCTCAATAATTCAATTAATTTAAAATAGAGGAAGTAATAAATAAGTCAATTACATTGCTATTAATAAGGAATTATTTACTCGCAGAATTCAGCTTTGAGAACTTTAGGTAGGGAATTTTACTTTGCTATTAAGAGTGAAATTTAAATAGACAGATAATTTTTTTTGAAAATCATCGCATCTTTAGTAAATGTGGAGCATTAAAATAGGGATGCAAATAAACTTACAAATAATACTGCTAAACTTCTTTTTTAATCACCTAAAAACGTATAATTAAGTCTTGAAATTATTAGAATTTTACGATTAAACTTTGAGGTAATATAAATTTTACCATTTAATATTTAATTAATTAGATGTAAATTTTGTCATTTAATAGTTAATTAATTAGATGTTTGATTGTTAACTCACCCTAAAATGTATATTTCAGGCATAGTTAATTTAAATTTTATTATTTATCATTTAATTAAATAAATATTTAAGTTAGTGTAGGGGTGAAGTAGAAATATAACTTTTCACTTTTGGGGCTTTACACTTTTGATAATATGATGATTATGATTATGATGATAAGACAATGATAATGGGGAAAATGCATAGATTCTCCTTGAACGTGTCTCATAAGATCAGTTATACACTTAAATTATTATAGTGGCCTATTACTCAAAATAAATTTATTACCACCCTAAGACGTGTGTTTTATTAGGAAAATATCATTTAAGACTGGTTTTAGAGTCGCCACTTAATTTTTAAGAAAAATCAAGAAAACTACTTTTTCAAAAGATTAAAACAGAAATCTGATGAAAATATTTAAAGGGGTTCGGGGTTCATATTAGCATTCTAGGAAGGTTTTAAAAGCACCTAGAATGTCCACTAATGTGGTTATCCGACAATTAATTATTTGGCTAAATTTGTTTAAAAGATAAGCACACTCGACTAAGTGAAAGTAAAATATTTACTTAATTTTAAACAATTACTTCAAAATGGTTATCTTTTGGGGAGTTGAATTTTTGAAACCTTGAAATTAAGTAAACACATAAAACACATAATAACAAATAAAAGAGATAGGGAAAGAAGGTTTGGACCCAAGTCTGGATCTGTCCGTCTAGGCCAGCACTTGGGCCTAATTTCTACTTTAGTTTCCACACCTGTCCTAAACTAATAATATTGGGTTTGTGGCCCAATTCCTCCCTTCGGTACCTGTCCTAACAACTATCAAATAATGATTATTAAGATGCAAAGGGCTTAGGCCCAAAGATAACAAAATACAACTTTTGAAATAAAAGTGGGCTTTCGGCCCAATTCCTTCAACTCTCTGATTCGATGCGTGTTTTTTAGGCTCCGAGACCTGTCCGTCGATTTTTATAGCCGATTGACTCAATAAAGGAATTTGGGTCTTCATGGCTCTCCCGAAATGCAAGAAGATAAGAGTTCGTAGTGAACTCGAATAGATTTCACATGCAACAACCAAAAGAAAGATACACCATTAGCATTTAAAATAATCAAATAAAGAGACGCAACTTAAACGAGACAAAATTCCATTGAAGTGAAAATCACTTAAGAAATTCAAAATCAAGAGTACGATCAAACCCAACTATCAGACCGACCCATGACTCGAGGAGAGACTAAATAAGCCAAATTAAATATGATAAAATTACCAAAACAATCTATGACACTAGACAGTAACACATATACTTATGGACAAATTATATTACAAGGAATGTAAAGCCAACAATCAACAGTAACTGAAAATATAGAGAGGACATATGCTGCATAATTAGCAAATAAAATACTTCGTGCTATGGTCAAACAACTCTTTTTAATGAAACCTAAAGATATTAATGTCATATTCAAAACCAGAATATTGGAGCCAGCTGCAGACCAATTTTGTAACACCCCAGAATTTTTTTTTGAACTAAGACTCGAACCGGTCATCGTAGTGAGAGAGATTTTACCGAGGAATTTAAAAATTCTTTAAGTGTTAAGTTCACTAGATGTAGCACCTTGAGTTCGAAAAAGAACTAAATTGGAAATAGCAAAATCTGAAATTTTGCAAGTTATGCTTAAGTATGAGTTTGGGGTCGACTTCAAATGACCATAACTCCTAGATCAAGATGAGTTAGGTGTGCTACCACATACCGTAGGAAAGAACTTTTAGTTATCTTTCCAACGCCACCAAATTTTCTCAGTTTCGAGTTCGGATGACTGAGATATGATCTTTTGAAGTTAGGCTGTCCAGTTAAGAAAAGTCAAAACCGGGTTTTAGAGGGGTATTTTGGTCTTTTCCTTACCAAAACAGATTTAATTCGTTTTTAGTAATATTTTAGGGGTATAATCTGATTAGGTTCAGTTTAATAATCCTAGTTTACGCCTAGGGTTTTAGTTGAGAGTTCAAGAAGAGAAAAGAAGAAAAGAGAAGAAGAGAAAAGAGAAAGGATGAAGGCGTTCGTCGACGTTCTTGA
>JAJOOO010005918.1:0-48269 GCA_029582685.1 Solanum piurae
ATGTTTTGCCTAGCTAAATTCTCAATGACATTGTCTATGATACTTTCCACTATTAACTTAATTTTCAACTGTTGTGTTAGCTTGCTATGACAAACAAGTTATTTTTGCTTATGAATTTGCTATGATAATTATAAGTCTTAATCTGGATATTTTCATACATTATATTACATTATCATAGTACTCAAATGAACAAATCATCAATACATCTTAAATACAAAAGATAGAAACCAAATGACAACAATCACAACAACACTGATATCAATACTAATGCTCGATCTTCCCTGTCTTCCATGCTTTCCATGCCTTCCCTGGCTTCCATGCCTTCCATGATCAACATTTGTTGATTGATTCTTCATGTAGTATTGTTCTTGGTATGTAGGATCAGTCATATCAGCCCATCGAAAAAATCCACATCCATTACCATTTGTATATTTTTGACAGCCCCAAAACATTCTTCCGGGATTTGTTGATGTTCTTGACATCTTAAGTTCAACATGAAACCCACAATAGCAAAAACAAACAGTCATTGTGAAGAACAAAAAAATTAACGAGTAAGAAAAAGGCGAAAAAAATAAAATATAGACAAAAAAGGCCTGATCAATTGTGGAGAAGAAGAAATTTGGAGTGAATAATTTTGGAGAGAGATAAACGAGTGAGAAAAAGAAGAAATTTTGGATATTTGAAGAAGAAATTAGGGGAATTTGAGGAAGATGGCAAAAAATGACCGTTATTGGCTTTTTAAAAGCATCTCACGCTCCTAAAGTGGGTGTAATTCACGCACTTGAACTACTTTTGCCACATGGGATGACAGGTCAAAAAAGAGTTTAAAATGTTGGGTTTCAGTGGGTTCGAGGGTTCAGTTGGCAAAATTTAAATTAGAAGGGCTCAGGTGACAAAATGAGACAAGTACAAGGACTCCCAGACCATGCTGCCTTTAATTTTTGGGTAAAGTTTCATCACAAATTTGGACATTCTCTTCAAGTATACTTTCTTAATTATGCAAAACGCTGTTTTTAACAGAATAACCTGTAGGGAATTCAAACGGACTCACTCAAACCCTTTCAATTCCCAACACCCGTCTGTCTCCTCTTATAGAGACGCATTTCACACTGCATTATTCCCAAATTTGTGACCCCCCATTTCTGATGAACATAGCAGAGTAGATGCACAACAGCAGTAACAATGGGTGATTGTAGTTATTTCTCATGCCATTTTGATGACCAGCTGCTGCGTTTGATGATTCTCCAACAGTATTTCAAGGTATCGCCATTGTTGCACAACTCTAGAATCAAGTAGACAATTTTCTATACTTTTATTGATAATTTCCACTCCATATGTACTGATCCAGAGTTATGAGAAAGTTGTCATATATAAGGGACATTAATAAATAAGAAAAACAGATAATGGTATGTAATTGCATCATAAACTCTTTGGGATCAATGTAGAAAACATAAACAACTTTTCATTTTTGTCTTTTTTTGTATAATATTATAAAATAAATGGAGGTGAGTGTAAATGGAGCAATATAACATATGGTATGGTGATCCAATATTGTCACAGGAGTTTATGAAAATCTAAAATCATACATAGGAAAGTTATTTTGGGAGAGATCTAAAATCTCTATGAATCCATTCGGCTTTAACAACAAACATAACACAACAGACACAAAATATCCTCACAAGTGATTCCAATTACTTGGAATAAGGATTAGTAGTTGTTGCGAATACTTCTGATCTTAAGTTTGTCTGAAATATTTCATTCTGGTCTGGAACGTACATGTCTACGCAGAGGTAAGTGTGAGGTTTAGAGATCCCCGATGGACAATATAATGTAGAAACTTGCATAAGTATATAGCTGACCCCATGGAAATTGAGGTGTAGTTGATGGACAAATTAATTGTAATATGTTGCAAAATGGCAATTTAAAAAATAATAATTCAGAATATCTAACCTGTAAACCTCTAAGCAAGCCCTTGGTTCAAGCATCCATCAAATGTTGTTGCAGGCTAGGAATATCTTCCTCCAGTTTTGGAATAAGATTTGCAGACACCTTACACTCAATAGGTGTGCCAGAAATTTTATGAGAATCCTATCATCAACGAAACATACACAGTAGGATTACATGTAACCAAGATCCTTGTCTTTGCAAATATTTATTTATTTGTAACAAGGTAAGACTTTCATCATATCATACCTTATCAATTTTATTAATCAATTTCTTTATCTTCTACTTCAACTTTAAATCTTGGCTCTCAAATTCCTTGAAATCGTCCTTGCAGCGTCTTAGATTCATGTTATCAAGTTTCTACGAGTTTTGAGCATAATCAATCTGAACTCTTTGACCAAATTTGGTTATACAAGAAAGTTTCGAGCATAATCGATTTGAACTCTTTGACCAATTTTGATTTGATCAGATTTAAAACATAATATAGTAGTACTTATGAATTCCCAAGGAAACCACCCCATTCTTAATTATAAGATATTATGCAGAGGGTATACACCTTTTGTCTTTTAAGATACTTTGAATGCTTTGACAGTACGACTCTAGGTCCTTCAGTGTTTTGCTATTTTCCCTAATTTTCTCCCTGAAAGTAAAAAGTAAATAATCATTGAGTTTGACTCTGAATGAAAGCACTATCCTAATGAAAGGGGATTGAGTTGAAATGAAGTAATGTAATTACAAGCATTGATAAAGGAGTTGGTCTCTTTTCTTGCAGCAACACTAAGAAAAATAGGGTTCATCATGATGAAGTCCTTTAGGCTTCATTAGTGATATTTGTTCAACCTCACCCAACAAAAGAACAACTATTTTTGTGCGCATCTTTCATGAAATTCCTACCTCTCTAGCTATCTATGAGATGATTTGATTTTTCAAAAATCCAAGGACATCTCCATATGAATAGAATCCAATTTATGAAATTAACTAAGATCACATGACAAAAACAATAGACTTAAAGAATCAAAAACTGGTTGTTGTCTAGATCAATCCTTTCCCTTTTAGCATCTTAGTGACCTCTGTGAAGTTACTTGTTTGGTCGTTCATATAATACTTGGATGAATTATCTCTAAATGCCACACGTGTAATTACATAATCACTTCCATGAACAACTTCATAACTACTTCTCAAAGACACATTGAATCTCGCACAATTCTCAAAATGTAACTTGATAGGAAAGAAAGAGAAAGAGTCTCGTGAATACATGAGTAAAGTGATAAAAATACCAAATGTATAAAAAAAGTGGTTAAGGTTTCGAAAATCCAAGAAGCATGGTTTTACCTCAACTTTGGAGCCACTTGGTAGATCAACCTTTTTTCTGATAATTGTACTAACTTTATTTGTACTTAGATTTTCATGAAGCTTGAATGTTTTCTTCCAAATCCTCTTCCACTTTTTCTGCCTCCTCCCCTTCCCCTTCCTCAAAACATCTTAGTTTCTTGAGAGGTTACCCCCAATAAAGATATCTACTACATTTCTTGGTATAGGTTAGGATTTGGAAGGTCGATTTGTCAATGAGATAAAAGATCAAGATGACCCCAAGCTCGAACTTGTGGCCAGTCCTTTGAAAATGAAATAATTAAATGTTGGAAGATTTTGATTCACTAATGGATCGGGCAAGGTATAGAGGCGAAGGGTGTTCGCTCCCCCTTTTGTTTCAACATTGTTAATTTGTGTAGTCGCATCACTAGTTGCATTCATTAGGTACAATGCGAACTAAAATAGGAGATGAAGCATCCAAAGGAGTGAGTAAAGCGACACTACTAGAACGAACTGAAATAGAGGAGGTATTCGGAGGTGTGCGGGAAGTGGCACCATAATGAAGATATGTAATAGAAGAGGAGGCATCCAAAGGATTAGATTGATAAATGACTTTTGAAATAGAAAAGAAGGCATCTCAAGGAGTATGAAAAGTGGCACCACTAGAAGCAATGACAACAAGAGAATGCGTAGCTTGATCAGAAGCATTTGAGAATGTAACTTCAAGGGAGGGAGTGGAAGGACCTGATTCTAACAACTGTCTAGCAAAAGGAAATTTCAACAAAATTCCCCTTTTTCCCCATTTACTTATATTTTCCAAGAAATAGGCAATCCAATTTGTTGATAGACAAACATCTTTCACAAAAGAGCTTGGGATTGAAAAAACAAGTGTATTTATTCTTGAGATTCAACTAGAGAGAAACGATAAGGTCGTAATAAAACAACTTGTTCAAGCAAAGGATGGGGAACATGCCACAACATATCTCAAGTTCTTTCAAAACATTTGGATGTGTTATTTTAAACACCTCGTGTATAATTATTTTATAAGAAGTATGACCTTTAAACATATAATTAAATATATACAACTAAAGATTATTAAATAAGTAATGATCTATCTATATATAAATACTCTCCATGATCTCCTTCACATATTTTAGATATTTTGAGATTGCGTTCAACACATCAACAAGAGGCAGATAATATGAACTTATTTAATGAGATTAAAAGAGTTACCAAAATATTTCTCCTCGTTCTGTTTTTTGAAATTTTGTGGGAAGGAAGGAGGTGATTTCACTTTAGGTGTAGCACTGTCTTAATTTGAATTCCATACAACCTCACTACGCGTCTCCCCCCCCCCCTCACTACCTCAATATTTCTCTTCTTTGGGGTTAGCCCTTCTAACTGCAACCTACGATGAGTATCTACACTATTTTCATAGCCTCTGATTTGGATCAGTATTACCCGGCAAGCCTCCTTACGGGCATTACTTTTGAGCATTAGCAAATTTCCCAAATTGCTTGTCCAAATTTTAAGTGGCTAACTGCCTGATTCTCAAGTCTGCAACCATTGTTATCCATATTTTCACTTGATGTAGCCTGTTCTGCCATGATCTTTTTTAACATCTCATCAGTGTTCATGTTTCCTTATTGGCCACCTTGATTATTACCTATACCCTGGTGTTGATAATGTTGCCCATTACCCTGAGGTTGGTATTGATTTTTCCATTGCAGATGTTTTCTCTAGAGCTTGCCCTCCTGCATCTGAATCTAACAAAAAAAAAAATTGGTTCCAAGCACTCAATGAAAGTGTGGACCAATACTTCATTTGCTTGGTTATTATGTGGGCAGCTTATCAGTAAGGACTTGAATCTATCCCAAGCCTGATTTTACTTCTCCTCTTCTCTTTGTTTGAAACTCAATATCTCACTCCATTGTTTGGCCTTTTTCGGAAAGGAAAGAACCGAATTAAGAACTTACGAGCAAGATCAGCCCATGACGTAATTAAGTCTTTTGGCTCCAACTTCAACGACCTCCTTGATTCCTCTAATAGAGAGAAGGGAAACAAGGTGAGCCTTACATAATCTAGGGACATCCTAGTTGGAGAACTGTAGCTATCACATATTTACAAGAAGTTCTTAATATGCACTTGAGGGTTCTCATGAGGAAGACTAGTGAACTGTCAGTTAGTGTGCAATAACTGCACCATGTTTGGGTTTAACTCAAACCTACCCCTAGCTGGAGGCTTCTGAATACTTAAAGTAACATTAGTTGTGAGTGGGATTGCCACATCACAGGTTGTACTAGCTTCCATATCTACTCGCACTTTTGGTTCAATCACGATTTGAGGGACAAGGTAAGTCAGACCCGCTTTCCATCTCCGGTAATGGAAGAATCATTCAGACACATATAATGGCTCTACAAGTTCTCTATCACAGTCCACCGTGATGTCCTGAAGAACAACTAAGATCAAGTTGTCAATACTTGTACAATTAACATATAGATTAGAAAAATCAAATTTCTCCTAATTCTAAAGTCTCGGGCAGTGGTGCTAAAAACTTGTTGCGTCCAAACACACATGCAAGTGTATGTGGTCATATAAGTAATAAAGTGGCTCTTTTTAAGAGACGGAAGCCGAACACACTGGGACTTATTATCAGTTAATATTTAATCTCGCTAATAACTACTATTTAGCGCACGTGTGTCAAGTGAATTTAATATGTATTTTTAGATAAAAATTTCACAAGTAAACGAACTAAATTATCTAACTATGATTTAATTTCACGTGGAGTTTAAACAATGACTTACGAAATTCTAGGGATGCACCTTAACTAAGAACTCATGCATGGTACCTTTTCCGTAAACTTCAATTGGTTATCAAATCACTAGTTTACGAGGTTAAATGTATGATTATATTGTCCCGACCTCTAATCACCTACCATAGTTGGCAGTCTAACTACATTTTTGAGTATAACCTGAACCAACTATGGAGCATTATGTCTTCATCTTGTTCGTAACCAAGCATTGTAGCTAGGTATATCCCTATCTTAGATACAAATAAACCCTAGTTTGTGTACTAGAAAAGCTCAAGCCCCTTTCTATTCCTCTCCTGAGCTCAAGTCAGACAATGAATGTATCTTAATGGTGATCAAGCACTAAAATAGCGAGTTTAAGAACAAAAGAGAAATTTGTAGTGATAACAACATTCATTCCATAGATTCAATATTACGCATTCATTCATAGCCACAACCTAGAATAAAGGGAATTAGCTACTCATAATTTGATTCGCAATGTTTGAATGTTCAATCATCATAAAAGAATTCACAAGATGGAAAATAGTAGAAATGAACCCTATTATTGGAAGAGAAGGTCGTCAAACTCTTGTTCTCCAAAAAATCAGAAAAAAAATTATTAAAAAAAAATAAAAAATGAGTCTATTTATCGCTTGAAAAACACGGCAGAAATTTAGTATGTAGGTACCCGACATGGAGACGATACAAACCTGCCTATTTTGTCAGCAGTTCCCTCTCCGCGACACAGAGAGGATACACATTTCAATGTCTCCTTAGCAAAATATTAATTCCCATCTCAGCCACACAGAGCCAATACAGAGTTGGGTATTTGTCTCATTTGATCCTTCTTTATCTCCTTTGTGACTTGTCTCTTATGCTTTTGCGCGTCCGTTTCAGATCCAATTTATTTATTGTCAATTTTTTGCCACTTTCTCGTGCTTTACAACCTACAAACAACTAATCACATTGGTTACTCGAGATGCATAAACATGACTCAAAAACTATCAATAAAATGAGGTTTTGCTCTCAAACTTAGCTCACGTATGAGTTTATTTAGCTTTTACGCATATAAATATGGCCCATATCAACACCCCATACTTAGATCTTTGTTCTTCCTCAAACATTTCCACACATTCACACTTGACCTAGATTCAAGAATCGACATGAATAGCATTTGTACTTCGACTACAGAACTCGTAGGGACCTTATGAATTCACACGGACACATGTTATATTTTTAATTCCACTTAGGCAAATACATTGAGACCACATTTAGTTTTGCAACCTCATCACAAACACTATGACTTAACCGACACGTTGACAAGAATTACCCTTATGACGGTCATCATCCATCCATCATAGGAAAACGTCACTCAACTACGAGGACTAACACAATCCTACAAAGAATTTTTTTTTTGTACGGTTGAAAGGGACTGTCATTGGTCACAAAACCAGAAATAGTAAACCATAAATTACTGACAAAGAAGAGGCTCGACTTAAGTTGGAGCAATAGGTAGTTCTAATCTTAGTAAAGGAACTCAGAGAAGGTTTAAAACAATAGGTAGTCCTTGTAGGATGTTTTTATTTTACATGGTTCATTAATGTTGGATTTCTTATAAAAAAAAATCAGTTGCTACAACAATGCTTATTATGCTAAAGTAGTGGGCAATAACCAGTGCAGAGCTGAATGAGTTGTAGATTTCTGCACGTAAATGTTTGAGAGATTTGATAAGTAGTTCTTGAAGCTGGAGAAAGAAGCTACTGTGAAATAAGAGATTGATCAACCTAAGAGTTTGTTAAAGTTGTTCACCAATAGTCACTTTCTAGGTGTAGGAATTAATGCAATGCCATTTGGAAAAAAAAATGAAGCCATGAAGAAATCAAACTCATAAAATAACCACTTTCGACAAAGCAAGTCGTTAACATTCAAACAATAGATGCAACAATTGTGTACATAAAAGTTCGTCAAGTAGTTGACTTCAAATAAGCCATATTTTGGCTGCAAACATTAAAATATTTCAATTGTCTATGGAGGAGGCAAGTATGTCAAGTCCGTCAAGCTCTATGTTTCCTCGCTTGATATTTTATAAGTTCTCCTTGTATTAATAAACACAACCACAAACAAGTTTATCCCAAACACTAGGTTGGACCATAACCCAAAAAACAAAGTCTGTGTTGAAACCTCAGGCCAATTAGTAAGTGGAATATTTGACCCTCTAATCTCACTGAACACCTTATTGTAAAAGTCAAATGAAAGAAGGCTGCAGTAATCTGAAGCCATGAACATTCAATATTAAAGTAATCAGGCATATTGGGAATACTAGAGACGTTACCACAGATGGTGAGAATTTTGTGATGTTTATGTTTAAGGATTCTCCAAGAGTCCTTATAAGCGTAATAAACTGCTCCATATGATCCATAGAACATAGATCACAGTTATCATTCCAGAACTTGCGAAAATAAAGGGGTCGAATCCAAACCCGAAACAACCACCCATTCCCACGAAAAATGGTTGAAGCTGGATGTGGGGTGTAGGGAGGGTCGTTACCTCCCTTGTTGCACGAGTCCAGAGTCCCAATTTATGATCATAATCAGTATTGGGTGATAAAGTTGCGACTACTGATAAAAGTCTACCAGCTCTTGCACACGTATATGAACCGCAACAACGATTCTATAGGAAATGGGTGAACATCATTATCATCACCATGATCCTCAACCCTAGTGGCCATGTCAAAACTTCTCCTAGATCTTATGTATACATATACAACAATAAGGCAACAAAAACCTAGAAAATAGAGGTGAGTTGGTATAAATTTTTAAATATTTCTTTAATTTAATATTATTATTTTTAAATAAATTTTTTTTCTCAACTTCTATTTATTTCATTAGTCTCTTTCTTTATATTTCTTTCGTTTATCTTTTTTTTTCTTTTAGAAAAGATTTTTTAAAAACTTTTTTTCTTAACTCTTATTATTATTTTTCTGATGAACTGAAAGTTGAGTAAATCTACAAAAATGATCTTTTTTGGATATGTAAGTAAGTTGTAACACCTCATATTTTTGAAAACAAAGAAATGAGTTTTTGGGTTGTAGTCTGGTGCTACGTGTCCCCATCTACGAACAATAGAAGCTCCTACGGGCCGTAGATGACAACTTTAGAAAGGGGGGAAATAATTTTTATAAAATCAAGTCCTAGTACCTCTTTTACGGTTAACCAACACGGTCCTTCAAGTGATCTATGAGTAATAGATAGGTCTCACAGGTAGGTCCTTGACCACAGTTAGAGTCTACGGACTGTAGGAAGTCCTATGGACCTCAGAAGGATTCCAACTAAAGTTAAGTGATTTTTCATGGTCCTAGTACTTAGTCTACGGTTGACCAGTACGGACCGTAGAAAGTTCTACGGACGGTAAGTTGGAACCGTAGATCGAGTGAGACAATTATATTCAAGGTCTTTTGGGTCTTTCTCTAATTGTTTTAAAACAATACTACACCATTTTGTCTTCTACCCTATGCCCTATATAAAGCTTTTAAGTCCCTAATTATCCACTTTCAATTCATTCTCCTATTTCCCTGAAACCCACCTAAACTCACTCCTTATATTTCCCTCTCAACATAAGGAATAAGAAGAAGAAGAAGAGCCAGAGTTCAATCCAAGTCTCCAATTCACCATTTATCTTGGGCTTTGAGTAGAGAGGTATGTGGGTATTTACTAATGGAGTCTATTCCTCCGGGGGTCCCCAAGGTTTCCAATTCCTCAATCCAATTTCAGTTAAAAAAGTTAGGGTTTCAATTCAATCTTTATGGGTTTCATTGAATTATGATTTATTATTGTTCATTAAGTCTTCTAATACACGAGTTAATGTTAATACATGACCAATGCCTACTTTATGATTTTCAACTATGCACCTATGATGAACCTATAAACCCATGAACTATGAATTTTAAAGAATTATGCATGTCTTATGAAAATGATATTTATGATAATAGGGTGCTTTTACATTAAAGTATAAATGTTGTTGTGAAAGGTTTTCTAACATACGGATATGATCATGATTTGTGAAAGGTATTTCTCATATACGAATTCACATTGGTGAAATATTTTCTCACCTATGATTGAATTGTGTTTTAACAAGTTATTCTACGTTTTGATATTAAAGGTGGGGAATTGGTATTGATCATTGCCTTTCCTATGTTATATTGATATTTAAATTTTATCTATTCCGTTGGGATTTAGACATAGCACGGAGAGATCTTTGAGGTTGAAGCAAATAGGGTAGACTCTAGTAGCACCCTCTAGTCCCAAACTACGTGCCCCGGTAGGATTGTCTTAATTAACCTAGCTAGTAGATCCACTTTAGCGAAAATGATATGTACGGATTCTACCGTGGAAAGTATGAGGGATATACCAGATTCTATGATATATCTATCATGGTCTTATTGTCGGTTAAAGCTAATATCCCCAAAAATGACTATGTTTCTTCAAAGCTTTTCTTATATCTCTTATTTTAATGTATTGACCATATTTTATGATTTACATGTAATTACCTCTCTAAGCATTTAAGTGTTAAATATTGGTCATGCCTTACATGTTTTAAGTAATTCATGCCACCATATATATTTTATGCATATTTCCCCATACTTAGTACATTTCATGTACTAATGTATACCTGTGCCTACATTATCTCGTTAATGTAGGATTTGACACTCCTACCCTGACTCTCGAGGCTTGTTGATCTCATTGACAATCCAAAGATCAAAAGTTGGTGAGTACTCATGTTTCGAGGACTATGACACTATTATTTCTGTATTTACTTCCATTTCCAGACATTGTATGTGGTGTATGAGTTACATCCCAATCACTTTATTAAATGTTGAGATAGCTTATTGATACTTATGTTAGATTTCCGCTTTGTCAAACTCTTTTGAAATACAAAATTTTTCTTTTGAATTTCATTATTTCTATCATCTTGCATTATGTATGCTAAGTGGCTTGTGTGGTGCCTCTCGGGGTTCTATGCGCCATGTTACACCTAGGGTATACTTTGTGTCGTGTAAAATTAGTATTAAGAGCACAAGGTTTAGAAAGGTCTTAGGATGTCTCATAAGCCACGCCGAATAGATTCTTGTTCATGAGTGTGAAGCGCGCCACATTTATGAATAGATGAAGCTATGAGATGTTTAGAAATTTCACTTTTGTCATCATTCTAAAGTTGTGTGATAGAGTGTAACTCTATATATCGCTCTAATTATCCTTAATACGATCATTTTCAGGATATTTTCCCCTCGAAGAGCATATAGTTGGAGGAATGTGAATGATAATATGGAATGAGAAGCTCCTCAAGCTCCTCAAGAAGCTCCCCAAATTCAAACAAAATATAGATTAAATCATTAATAAGCAGAAGTGAAAAACTTGTAAATAAGCAATATCATTATATTCGTTACCTTTTTATATTTTGAAATTTGATATGTGAGAAGCAAAATGATTTGTGAATTATTATTGTTCAACACTACATAATTTTATATTTTCATTTTTACAAATATAAATAATCATAAACAAACATAAATTGATTAAATTAAGAAAAAAAATGTTAGAAATATTTTAATTTGACGTAATTATTTAAAATAATCATATAATGATATTTTACATAATTATTTAAAATAATAGTAATTATTTTTTGATATTTTTTCATTTTTTATTTAATTTAAGATAATTACTGATAAACTAAAAGTTCATCAACACATATTTTTATCGGTTATAGGACTGTTTAGTAATGAATTGATAATGGAGAGTTATGAAACTTTTTTTTTCTTTTCATTAATGAATTCATTTATTATTTCATGATATATTTTTTAATATAAGACAACTTCTAATAAAATAAAAGGTAATCAACACAAGCTTTTTTGATTATAGGGCACCACAGTTGTAACACCTCAGAACCTACCTTAGACACTTCAGCAGAAAAAAGGGTGAACCAGAAATTTTTGGTGAACCACGGAGTCCTTCATGAGCCGAGGATCACCACACGAGCCGTGAAAGGGTTCGTAGAGGAAGGAAAGAACCACCAGGCTCAGGCATCAAACCACGAAGCCCTCCACGGGCTGTGGTCTCGATGATGGGCTGTGGATGGGTCCGTAGTCTTGAGCCAGTAGATCCCCAGCCCAAGTGAAGAACCATGGTGGCCTTCACGGTCCGTGGTCCTTTACACGGTCCGTGAAGTGGACCATAGTTGGGAGTATCAGGGACCAGTAGACACTGGCAAAGAACCACGACCCACTTGACGGGTTGTGATCCTTTTGATGGTCCGTCAGTGGCGCCGTGGTAGGGCCTCGTTCGTCTTTAAGTCAGGGTCATTTTGGTCTTTTCCCTTATGCATTGGACATTTAAACTATGTCATTTTACTCAGTTTAAGCATATTATTCTAGTCAGAACCTACCCAAAAACATTTATTCACAAAAACTTGGGGAAAATTGAGAAGAAAGAGGCGCCAGCTTTCCAAGAACACGCAACATGTTTTCTTCAAGTTCAGCCCCGAAATCCAAAGGATTTCCCCGTAGTTTTCGTCACCATGTATGTGGGATTTTACTAGTGGATTTCTTTCATCCACTACGTCTCTAGAATTCAGTCATATCCTTGATTCTCTATTTCTTGTTTTGACCTAGGGTTCTAAAACCTTAGATATTTGTTGTGATTTAGCTGTTATAGTATTCTTAATCGAATTATCATGTTTTCGTGAAAACTTTGCTTAATTCCTTATATGAGACTCAGAACCCTAGTTTGTGTCGATTCTCATTGTTCATGAGCTACACTCACTAGGTCACTTAAACAGATAATCATGCCCAGATTTCGAATGTCACATTATCAGTACATAAATGCTGCATTATCAGTTAGCATGTTAGTATTTTGAGCTGTTCAGTATTTCAGTTACACTTCAGTCATATACATATTCACTTAGGAGTAGACTTAGCACCGAGTTGGACTAGGGTTCAGCGTACCCTCATAGTCCCAGAACTACTTGCCTCCGTAGGAGTATAAGTCCCCTCTGTTGGGCATCAGATTTAGTGATCACGTCACTCATGCCTTTATACCCCTGACAAGGTATATTGGGTCCTCTGGATGTTGCGTATACATTGGACTCGACGTTTAGCTCACGTGGTTTTATGTCGGTTAGTAGTAGCTCCTACAATAAGACTCTTAGTGCATTTGTCCAGGTTTTCAGTATATACTACAATAATCAGTTCAGCATGTTATATTCATGATTTGTACTTGGTCATTGCATTCAGTTTAGCTTTTCAGTTATGTTTCAGTATGTACATTTTTGCTCAGTTTATGTCATTTGCTTAGTTATGCTCTGTTCAGATTATATATTTTGTTCAGTTATTATCTATATCATGCATGCTTAGTACATTCCAAGTACTGACACATACTTTGCGCTACATCCTTTCATGATGTAGGTTCATGTACTCAGCATCCAGATCATGCATATATCGATTCTCGATCCGTATTCAGTAGCTTCAGTGGTGAGTCCTCATACTTTGAGGACAACATACATGTGTTTCAATTTTTAGTCTTCTATTCGGTTTTCAGTTTCTTTAGAGTTAGCTCGGGGGTATGTCCCAGCAACTCTAATAAGTTAGACGCTTTTCAGACATAGTAGTAGATTCATCTTTAGTTTTTGAGTAGTTGTTCAGTATTACTAAACTATTAGTATGTTTTATATATGCAGATTAGTTGGGTTTTCCCCACTTCCAGTTATCCATTATTTTAGTTTCCGCATAGTACATGTTTTCTTCAGTAACTTTTATAGTATGCTTATGATATGTCAGACACATGGTTAGCTTGGGGTCACTCGTGATCCTAGGTCTCGTGTTACGTCAAGGGGGTAGCCTCGGAGCGTGACAATAGTAGTGGATGAATAATAGGGAGTTATGAAACTGTTTCTTTTTCTTTCATGAACGTATTCATTTATATAAAATTTATAAGGGATTTTAAAAAAAAAACTAATAAGCATAACCAAATATTAATTTAATAAGCACAAACAAATATCATTTGTTAATAAATAGTTTAAAGTGTTTGAGTTTTTTTTATAGTAATTTGTACATTTAGTTCTTGATTTTGATTTTTTAAATTAGTTTAAAAGATCAACGGATAATACAAAGTATTTAATTACTTACAATAATATGGTAACATGTGAGGTATATGCATCCGAAAAATAATGTTACAAATATTTTAATGGGAAACTTACATAAATATACTAATTTTGGGTTCACTCTCAACCTATTCGAGCCTAACCCATTTTAAGAGAATCCTCAATTGAGCCCAATTCAATCTCCAATTTAAATCCACTTTAAAAATCTTTACTAAGATATGTTTCTATATTAAAGGTATGAATTATTATCTATTTAACATCTTTTAGAATTTATCTATACATTTGTTACTTTTTTAAAAAAAAAATCTTGAGCTGAAATTTGAATTGTGATTATAAAAGTTAAATATCACTATGTTAAAATTATTGAGATTAATCAGGTCAAATCGGCCCATTTGAACCCAACCCATTTGAGCCTAAAGTAAACTTGGGCGGGTCATGACCCAATCCAATTTCTATTTTAACCCATTTTAATATCTTCATTTTCACAACCCGCCCATTTGACATCCCTAATTAAAAATGTTTGATTATTTTTTTAGTAATTTGTACATTTATTTCATGGTTAATATTTTTTATTTAGTTTAAATTATCAACTGATAAAACAAAATATTTAATTACTTATGATAATATGGTTAAAGGTGAAGTACGTAACTGAACTAAATTAGTCTGAAGCTCAAATTACAAAGATAGCAATCACAAAAAAATTACTTCAACATAAATAAAGGAATATGTAGTGACACATACAAACAAAAACATTTTCCTCTATAAAATTGTTCTTCTCCTTCTGACTTACACAAATCTCCATTTTGACCAACCTCTATTTTCGTACATCTTTGAGAGAATTTCTTCAGCGGCCATGAAAATGCTTCAACAGATCTACCAAATAAAAGATAAATCATGAAATACAAACAACATACATAGTAAAGTATGAACAAATTGGAAAATAAATAAATCAAAAAAATTTTCGAAAGCCTGAATGATCCTTAGATGATTAGTAAACTTGATCGCAGTCTGAAATAAATGTTCTTTTGATTTTGAAAATGGTGTTATAAATTTATAAGTAACAAAAAAAAATTAGGACTCTTAAAATAACTCACGATCTTTCAGTTTCTATAAAAGGAATACACAATTTTATTTTTAATGTTATAATTTCAGTTTTTTTTAATTAAATATTTCTACTTTTTCTAAAACTATACACGTGTATATTTTTTACAGCTGCTTTCAAATTTAAAAACTGATTTAATTTTTGCTTTGTTTTGTTTTTTTGAATTGTAATTTATTAGTTATATATATATATATATATATTTAACAGAATTATTTATATATGCAATTATCTTCAAGAGTATTTAGTGGAAATATAGTTTCTCAAAAATCGGCGAAATAATATAAATTTGTAATTACTATATTTTAGTAGCATAGTTGAGGTAAATGAACTTTAATTTTATAATTATTTTTATTTTAAACTCCATTTATATATTATATAAGACGCAGGGATAAAAAATTGTAACTACTTCTTATTGTTATTTTAAAAGTTAATTTGAAAATAATTTAAATTTTTTAAAACTGATAAATTTGATTTTAAAAGTGCATATTTGAATTTAAATTTCATTTTAAAATAATTAACTGCCGCACATGTATTTTCTTTTTGCAAATACAATTTTGTAATATATTTTTTAAATACTATTTTTTGTGGCGCTGACACGTAGGCACTATCATCTTTCATATTATACACCTCTCCTATTTTGGTACAAATACTTCTTTTATGCAACTGCTCCAAAATGCCCTTGATTCAAAATTTAAATAATTCTATAAAATACTTTAAAAGGCAGATGATGATAATAATAATAATAATAGAAATAATAATATAATAATAATTATTATATTATTTCTATTATTATTATTATTAGTATTATTATTAATATTATTATTGAATATTCTAGTTAAAAATAATTATATGATTATTATATATGAAATTATATTTTAAGAATATCACCAAAATTTGGGGGGTGGGGCGGGGGGGTAGTAATAATAATAATAATTATTATTATTATTATATTTCTATTATTATTATTATTATTATTATTATTGAATATTCTAGTTAAAAATAATGATATGGTTATTATATATGAAATTATATTTTAAGAATATCATCAAAATTTGGTGGGCGGGGGGGAGGATTACCGCACTAATAACTTGAAATGTGCAGTTGTGTATAACATTGCAAGTGGACTTTTTAAAAAAAAATAAAACAAGTTTAAAAATATTTAATCTATAATTATTATTATTATTATTATTATTATTATTATTATTATTATTATTATTATTATTATTATTATTATTATTATCATCATTGTTCCTATTGTTATTGTTATTATTATCATTATTATTGTTATTATTATTATCATTATTATAATCATTATTATTATTATTATTATTATTATAATCATTATTATAATCATTATTATTATTATTATTATTACAATTATTATTATTATTATTATTATTTATAATCATTATTAAGTATTCTAAATCTATTTATTTAATTATTTTATAAAAAAAAGTAAAAGTAAAAATATATTTTTTAAAGAAGTAACTGAATATAGAGGAAAAACTAACACATTGTTGAGATTGTCAGGAAAATATTTTTGGGACAATTTGGGGCCAAACACATGGTAAAATTTCACCAAAAACTTCACCCAAATATGATTCTCAAGAATATTTGAGAACTTGGGCAAAAAGCTAGCTTAGTAATTGTTTTTTTCGTTGTTTTTTATAGATACTGGTAAATAATCCAAATGGCTTATTATTAATTTTAATATTTAAAATAGTTTATTTCAAATTTTTTTATTTTTGTCATTGTTTTATTTTTTATGTTTTAAATAAGTAATTTTCTTTGAAAAAATTATCATATTTTAATCAGTTACCTATAATTTAGGAATCACTACTTTCCTTTTCTTAAATCAAAATTTAAAAGATCACAACATTACATAGATTTTAAACTAATCCCACTAATTTTAAAATAATTAACTGTCATTATACTTTTATTTTTTGCAAATACAATTTTCATATTTATTTTTTAAAAATATTTCTTTTTTGTGGCGCTGATTAAAATATATTTACCCCTCTACACCTCAAATATTTTTAAGCAAATATTTAAGCTCAATTGTCTCTCAACGTTTTCTTTTAAATTTTTTTTTAATGTTTTTTGTTTTTCTCTTATATAATGTTTTTTCTTTTCTCTTTTAAATATCTTTTTGTCTTTTTTTTTCCTTTTTTTTTGCTCAACTTTTATACTTTTTTCCCTTTCTTTATATTTCTTTCATTTATAATTTTTTCTTTTTTTTATTTTAAAAAAGATTCCTTTTATCCCTCTTTTTTTCTTAACTTCTACTCCCTCTATCTCATTTTATGTGACACCCTTTGACTTGGCATGGTGTTTAAGAAAATAAGAAAGATTTTTTAAATTTGTGGTCTATAACAATCCTTGGATATTTGTATTGTTGAGATTCATTTCTTTAAAGGTAAAAAGAGAATTTTAAAGTTAAATTGTTTATAATTATTGTAAGGTGACATTCTTTTTTGGACGAACTAAAAAGGAAAAGGTGCCACATAAAATGGAATAGATGTAGTATTATTTTTTCTAATGAACCGAAAGTTGAGTAAATCCGCAAAAAAAAGATATTTTTTCTTGGACCTGTAAATAAACTTAAGGATTTTATTTTCAAGTTGGTTAACAACATTTGTAATAGGAATCTACCATATATCAAAAAATGATATATGTTGACATCTAATTGATAAAATATCTATGGAGAAGAATATTGTAGACATAGTTTTGGAGTAGTGTTGCCCATGAGGCATAAGTTATTTTTTGAAGTCCTGAACTATGTGTTATCTCTAAGACGAGTTATAAAGTATCTCATAAGTTAGGCATACTAAAATAGTATAAACTGTTGCCCATGAGGCATATGTTATTTTTTTTAAAACCTCTGAGCTATGTTCTGCCTCTAAGTTAATAATTATTGCATTTTTCATAAGTTGAACCTAGTAAAATGGTGTAAGTTGCTTCCCATGAGGCGAAAATCATTCTTTGAAGGTCCTTGGGCTAAGTTTTGCCTCTAACACTACTAAAAAGAGCTAAAAAAACACGGAGACGAAAAAAATGGATAACGTCGCTTTAAAATTCGACATTGTCCATTGTCCCTTTTTTATTTTTATGTATATAAAAAAATTTAGAAAAAAATGATGGACAGTGACTCTGGTGGTGATCCTTCTGAACATGTTCTATGCTCGTCAGACTCGACACGAACATGATGGTTCTCCAGATGTGGTGAATGGTATGTTTCGAGTCTTCCAGTTTCGTGTATATGCATTGCTTGATCCAGGTGCTATATTATTTTTTGTGACTCCTTATGTGGCCATGAAGTTTGAAGTCTGTCCTGAAATTATATTAGAACCTTTTTCAGTCTCTACACATGTTGGTGATTCCATTATTGCTAGATGTCTATAAAAATTTCCAGTTTAAGTTTCTCATAGAGCCACTCCAGTTGATCTGATAGAGCTACACATGATAGATTTTGATGCCATTCTTGGGATGAATTGATTTATGTTATGCTTCCATAGATTGTCGAATCCGATTGATCACATTTTAGATTCCGAAAGAACCTATCTTAAAATGGAAGGGGAAATCTAGTGCATATAGTTCGGCTTATCTCTGCCTAGAGGCTAGGAAAATGATTTCTAAATGTTTTATATGTTACCTTGTTCGGGTTAGCGATACGAATTCTGAAACCCCCTACTCTTAAGTCAGTTCTCGTTGTTAATGAGTTTTCAGAAGTGTTTCCCGATGACCTTCTAGGCGTTCCTCGTGAAAGGAAAATAGACTTTGGTATTGACCTTCAACCAGATATGTATCCGATCTCTATTCCTCCTTATCGTATGGCTCTGGCAAAATGTAAGGAGTTAAAGGACCAATTGAAAGATTTGTTGGATAAGAGTTTCATTGTATCTCACCTTAGGGTGCTCCAGAATTGTTTGTTAGAAAGAAGGATGTTCGCTTCATATGTGCATTTACTACCAATAATATATTGAACAAGGTCATGATAAAGACTAAGTATCCTATTCCAAGGATAGACGACTTGTTTGATCAACTCCAAGGTGCTAGTTTCTTCTCAAAGATTGATCTTCGATTAGGGTATCATCAGTTGAGGATAAAGGAAAGTAACATTCCGAAGACATCTTTTCAAACTCGTTATGTGTCACGCCCCAAGCCTACACCCTTGGTGTGACCGGCACTCGAGAACCATTTCTGGTCCCAAAACAAACCCTTGGCCTGGCTGACTACTTAGCGGAAGATTTACTCAAGCAAAACAAGATTAGAAATAGAATTTAGACATTTAAACTTTAAAAAAATACTTAATTCAACTGTCTAAAAATATTTAAGTTCAATAATGATAATACTCTGCAAAACATTCTCAAAACATCTCAACAAAAGGGAAGTAATGAGAGATTCCTCAACTCTAACTATCTATGAAGGCTATATAGTTCAACATGGATGTTGGGAAAAGACCCACAACACCCTAAAAAGACTAAACTGAAAGGGGGAAAAGGGAAATCCTCTGGAATGTAAGGAGGATCACCAAAGCTAACTGGAATGTCAAATGATCTCAACGAAGAGCCTGTTGATGATCCTGAACACTTGTATCTGCATCATTATAAGTTGCATGTCGAATGACATCAGTACATTGAATGTATGAGCATGCAAGGAGAAGTGAAAACATAGATAACTGAATTGACAAGACTAGAAGAGTACTCACCTCACCTCAGCTCAATACAAAAACAATAACAAAAGATAAAATGTTTAAAGCTTGATAATAAAAAGATACTAAATCAAGGATTATATAAAAATACAATAATTTACTCTTTACTCTTATTTGGGAGATTCTCTAACCGAAAACCATCACTATAAGCTATGTGATGATACAATATCTTGCCCACACTCCTGGAACTGTCCTATACCTTTCCGGGGTATAGAACACCTCAACTAAGTGGATCCACTAAGCTATGCTCGAAAGCACTAAGTGGGTCAAATGTCTCGGACATTTTCTCCTAATCTATTAAGAGTTATGGTGCCCACGACCTATGAAATCGAAGGTCTACGAGTCTAGTTTCCAATGCATCAACTCGTTTGTTCATACAACTTCAGAATGGAGAGATATTCGCGTTTCCGCAAGACTGCACAAGCTGGCAGGTGAGGTGGGTCCCCTAGGTTGGTGGAACTTTATATATATCATCTTCTTCGACTTTTCTTCATTTTTCCTTCATTTTCCTTAGTGAAGAACCAGAAAACTCACAAAACCTACAAAACCCACTTCTAGGACAAGCCAAGTTACTAATTTTCGTGACTTAAGTCCTTGACAAAAGTTGTCCTACGCGTTGAGCTCGTCAACATGGTATAATTTGTTTTATCGATTTCCTAGCATATCGTACTTTGGTGTGTGGACATCTGGGGTTTGGGCATATTTTAAAGTTTTGAGGTGTATTACAAACTTATAATCAAGGTAAGACCCTTCTTTCATCGACTCTAGCTTTTATAAGCAACAAATAGCAATTTGTGACGGAAATACATATCTTTTATCGTATTGTCATGGTATCTTTTATTTTTGTGTGTTGATTGTGGTCCTACCTTGTTGTAGTATCGAGGGGGTTATGAGTAAAAGTCGTTAGACCACGTGAATTCAGCAAAAAAGGTATGTTAAGGTTATTCTCTTTGTATGGCATGTTTCCTTAAAGCTTAGGAGCAATGTAATAGAGTTGTTATCGTTGTTATACTTGTAGCCATTATTGTTGATTGTTGGTTGCTCGAGTGGATATAATCCTCTCTTATCGGGATTCTTATTCAGTAGTAGCGTCCCTATGTTGGACATGACTTAGAGGCTATTTGTATAGGTTGCTTATAATTAAATTGCTTGGTTTTAGCTGTTGGATTGTTATTGTTACCCTTTGGGCTATTGTGGTTAGTTGCAAGAATATGATCTATGCCTAGAAGGGCTATGTTCTATCGACAGGGCTATATTGACGCCTAGAAGGGCTATGAGTTGCCTACGGGGCCATGTTGTTGCCTAAGAGGGCTATGAGTTGCCTATATGCTATATTGATGCCTAAGAGAGCTATGTGCTGCTTACTGGGCTATACTATTGCCTAATAGGGCTATGTGAATGCCTACGGGGCAAGGGGACTACTGATAGGGGTATATAGACTGATTGGCACCTTCTGGGCTTATGGGGGCCTGTGTAGGTGGTCTTGTGTCCTGTTTGTACCTGCCGAGCTTATGGGGGCTTGGTTAGGTTGTTGTTTTGTTATTTTTGATAAGTTTAGATTTAGGAGCAGGTCAGTATGCTTATATTATTCTTGATTTATTTACCTTATTAATCCAGTATATTATGATACATGCTCATAGTCTATTGTCTTTCATACTCTGTACATTATTTTGTATTGACGCCCCATTGCCTGGGGGCGCTGCATTCATGCATGCAGGTCCTGACAAACGACCCAGTAGACCTTCTCAACAGTACGATTGACTTCTATCCGGTTAGCTAGCCCCTTTCCTCCGGAGCTGCCAGAGTTGGGAGGTTTGTTAGCTTTTGTTGTATATATTTTCATGGGTAGGCTCGGGCCCTGTCCCGCCAATCTTTACTACTCTTAGAGGCTTTCAGACTAGTGTGTGGGGTTTATAGCTACGTTATGGCCATGCTGTCCTAGTTTGTTGGTTTGTTGAAGTTTGTTAGTTGTGTGATGCATTGTCCTGATATACCTGCTTTCAGTTTCGGTATAGAGATCATGGTGGCATCGACGGCCCAATCAGAACTTCTGTGCTAGTTGGCTATTTCTTTATATGAACTCTTGGGAGTAGCTGTTTCTTTTATGGATCTGTTTACAGGGGCCTTGCCTGCCGAGGGCTAAATTTTAAGACGAGATATACTTGTTTGTTTTCTTGACTGCGTGTGGCTGCCATGCGCTAGTAGCAAATGGTTCAACATGGTTGGCTCGAGCCTGAGTTTTGGCATTAGGAGCCAGTTGCGCCCCTTGAATCTTGAGCGTGATAACTACTCCCAATAATATATATATATATATATATTGCTCAAATGTATAAAACATATTTTTCTCTGGTTTGAGATAATTTCTCAAACCATCCTCTTAAAAGAGACAACTGCTCTGAATTATCTTTGAACTCATAAACTCTTATTAGAAATCAAAGTTTCTCTTTTCTCAATGTAAAAGTTATACATTTGGGAATACTTAGTTCCCTTGAACTTTACTCAAAAAGTCTCTTTAAACTTTCCTCAAAAACTCAATTTAAAACACAAATATTGTCTTTAAAAGATTCTCAAGATTTATAATTTAAAATAGGGTTCATGGACAGGAACAAATCAACTCAAAGATCCCAATAACAATACAGAAAACTCAATACTCAGAACTCAAGAACTTAAGAAATCAGAACTCAATGATACTACTCATCTCAAGAATACTCAATTCATAAAGTTCATGCTGAAATATAGACATGAACGAATCAACTCAAGGATCTCAATAACAATATAGAAAACTCAATACTCAGAACTCAAGAACTTAGAACTGAGTGATTCTACTCATCTCAAGAATACTCAAATCAAAAGTATCATGCTGAAACATAGACATGAATGAATAAACTCAAGGATCTCAATAAAAGCTCTTGAACTTTCTATTAAACTCACTTTAGTTTTGAATGTACTCGGAGACAAGTGATTAGGATATGCGGGGATTTTCAAAGGTAAATGGATCCTATAGGAGCTAATATAAGGAAGGGAAACATAGTCACGACTTAAAGGAACACGTCTGGATGAAGAATGAAAGGGAACGACCTGACGACCCCTGGCGCATTAGTGGCACAGGGCGCCAGGCCCCAATTGACTAGGACTGAGCTCGGGCGCACTGCTAGTGCGCCACCCCAGGCCCTAATTGTAACACCTCGGATTCGAAACGAGGCAAATTGCAACTTTTGGAGAATTGCAGGTGCCATCCACGAAGGTCGCCCGTGGGTTGACCTACGGACGGTAGGTGGGGCCATGGGTAGGCAGTTTCAGAAAAAGGCCCAGCCTTGGACCACGGAAGGACCTACGAACCATAGGTGGGTTCACGGTCCGTGGTCCAGGGGTCCACAGGTCAGAACAAATTCTCTGACAAGAAACCATGACTGACCAGGATGAACCGTAGGTCAGTTGACGGTCCATCGGTGGGGAAGCCGTGGTTCGTGACTGGCAATTGATTTTATAGATGAGTCCCCACGTTCCTTCTATGATGAATGGACATATAGGCGAGTATGCATTCTCCTTATGAAATGATGTGGAGGCGAGTACCTGTGTCATATGATGAGGTTATGGAGGCGAGTACCTATAATCTAAAAGTAAAAAGGGCAAGAGTTAAATACCTACTAGCCTTTATAAGCTAGACATTCAGGCGATTCCCCATGTCTTTAAAAGTAAGTATGATTAATGTGATTATGTTATGAAGTTGACTTGTTTGGAGTGTTGCTAGATATGCCTTCCATGATGTAAGCTTGACTAGAGGTGGATGACCTATGTCTTGGCTAAGGATAAGTGAGGTTTCTTAAGGAAGTATTCCTCTTTCATTATGATGTTTATTATGTCTTGAGTGTGATTATGACTTATGTCTTATGTTGACTAATGCTTATGATTATGTTATTATGCTAGCCATCATATGTTGTACTTGATTGTACTAATGCATACTCTTGCCTACATTCTTATCAAATGTAGGGTCAGTGACATTGATTCTCATACTCGTGGCTAGCTTCGTTGTTGATCAAGGATATGAGTTTTGGTGAGTTCTCATTGTGTTCAGGGATGTGATCACCACTTTCTTTTATGTTTTTCCTTTATGTCTTAGACTATTGTATGGGCTACATCCAAAGATTTCTATTCTCTTATGTTTAGATGGATTGAGACAAATATGTTAGACTTCCGCTCGTTTTTATGAAAGACTTTGATTTTATTGAAAAGTTTTAAATTCTCTCTCATTTCTATTACCTTATGTTATGATATGCTAAGTAGCTTGTATGAGTCCTCTCGGGGTCTTATACACCTTGTTACATCAAGGGGGTACCCCTGGGTCGTGACAAACTTGGTAATCAGAGCACAAGGTTTAGAATGGTTCTAGGATGTCTTAAACCACGTCCAGTAGAGTCTTGTTCATAAGTGTGAAGCGCACCACATTTATGAATGGGAAGCTATTAGATGTTTAGGAAATTTCACTTCTTCACTTTTCTAAGTCGTGCCATGGAGT
This sequence comes from Solanum piurae, assembly GCA_029582685.1. NCBI lineage: Eukaryota > Viridiplantae > Streptophyta > Magnoliopsida > Solanales > Solanaceae > Solanum > Solanum piurae. The sequence continues at coordinate 24,521 of JAJOOO010005918.1, forward strand.
TTAACTCTATAAGTCTTTCTCCTAACCTATGCCGATGGTTGTCAGAAAATGACTACTAGAAGGGATAATTCTAGAAGGTTGGAGGAAGGCAATGTTGAGCAAGAGGTTCCTCCTCAAGCTCCACATTGAATGAGAATGTAACTAATGCGGAGTTTAGGTCAGCATTCCAAGTGTTGTCTCAAGCCATGACGGCACAATCCAAAAGAGAGGTGGTTGCCCCCGTGAACCTAAGCGTGGGTACGGCAGCGACAAGAGTGAGAGATTTCACAAGAATGAACCCTCCCAAAGTTTATGGCTCCAAAGTTGAGGAAGACCCTCAAGAGTATATCGATGAAGTCTGAAAGGTACTTGTCATTATGGGTATGACTCCGGTAGAGAAGGCGGAACTAACCACTTATCAACTCAAAGGGGTTGCTTAGATTTTGTTCAATAAGTGGAAAGAGGCAAGGCCAATGGAAGCGGGTCCCATAGAATGAAAAAGGTTCAAAAGTGCATTTCTTGACAGATTCTTCCCTCTAGAGATGAGAGAGGCCAAGGTACTTGGGATCATCAACCTTATGCAAGGAAATATGAGTGGCGGATCGTAAGGCCAAGATGAGTAAGTTTATGTCGGGAGTGTCCGACATGGTAGTCAAAGAGTCCCGCACCGCTATACTTGTCCAAGACATGGAAATTTCTCACCTTATGGTTCATGCCCAAAAATTTGAGGAAGAAAAGCTCAAAGAAAGATCTAGAGAGGAAAAGAGAGCAAGAATGGATTGTAACTACTCACATTCTAGGTTCGGTGGACGGGGTCATTCGTGGTTTCGACAAAAGTTTTCTGGGAAAGGTTCTTGTAGTGCTCCTCCAAGGCCTACTAATGAGAGTGTAACTAACCCAAAACCTCAAGGAGATGGTAATACGCCTTCCATGCCTACTTGTGCTAAATGTGGGACAAACCATGAAAGAAAGTCTCTAGCGGGTTCTAATGCTTGCTTTGGGTATGGCAAAATGAATCACAAAATAAGGAATTGTCCTTCGGTTGCTAAGAATTATGGAGATGGTCATCGTAGGGCTCAACCCTACTCTTCATCCGGTCAGAGTGGTTCGGGTGGAAATGCTCCTAAGCAAAACCGTTTCTATGCTCTCCAAACTAGAGGTGATCAAGAGAGTTCCCCGAATGTTGTGACTGGTATGTTAAAAGTTTTCCATATAGATGTGTATGCTTTACTTGATCCGGGTGCAACTTTTTCATTTGTGACTCCTTATGTAGCTATGAGATTTGATATACTTCCCGATGTGTTGTTAGAACCTTTTTATGTCTCTACCCATTTTGGTTATTCTATGGTGGCTAAGAGGGTTTATAGGAGATTTCTCATTTTCTTGTCCCATAGAGTTACCTTGGTTGATTTGATAGAGCTTGAAATGATAGATTTTGATGTCATCTTGGGTATGGATTGGTTGCATTCCTGTTACGCCTCTATTGATTGTAGGTCTAGAGTAGTCAAATTTCAGTTTCCAAATGAGCCTATCCTTGAGTGGAAGGGGGGAAATTATATGCCTAGAGGTCAATTTGTTTCTTACTTAAAAGCTAAGAAAATGATGTCGAAGGGTTGTGTCTACCATATAGTGAGGGTGAGGGATATGGAGTCCGAAACTCTTATTCTTGAGTTGGTCCCTGTTGTAAAAGAGTTTTCAGAAGTTTTCCCCGATGATTTACCCGGTATTTTTCCTGAGAGGGAAATAGACTTTGGGATTGACCTTCATCCCGATACCCAACCTATCTCTATTCCTTCTTATAGAATGGCTCCAGTGGAACTTAAGGAGTTGAAGGAACAGTTAAGAGACTTATTGTATAAGGGTTTCTTCCGACCGAGTATCTCTCCATGGGGTTCTCTAGTATTGTTTTTTAAGAAGAAACATGGTTCACTCCGTATGTGTACATGATTACCACCAATTGAACAAAGTGACCATCAAGAACAAGTATCCTCTTCCAAGAATAGATGACTTATTTGATCAACTCCAAGGGGCAAGTTATTTCTCCAAAATTGATCTCAGGTTAGGTTATCACCAATTGAGGGTGAAAGAGGAAGATATTCCGAAAAAAACTTTTAGAACCCAATATGGTCATTACGAGTTTTTGGTTGTATTTTGGTTTGACTAATTCCCCAATGACGTTTTATGGACTTGATGAATACAATTTTTAGACAATACCTTGATATGTACGTAATTATGTTCATAGATGATATTTTGATCTATTTGATGTACCATGAAATCGTGTTTGAAATACAAATTGTGCTTGAAATAGTTGTTAAATAGGGTCATAAGTCTGTAAATGATGTGAGGACTGATTGTATTTTGTTTTGGTCATCACTTGAGGACAAGTAATGGTTCTAAGTTCAGGGTGTTGATGTGCCGTGAAATCGTGGCACATTTGATGCTTAAGAACTATGAACTAACACTGGAATTAAGTGAAATTTTGTACTATTTGATAGGTTTGTTAAATGTGTAGGCAAAAGTCTGGTAGGTATAGAAAATGAAAAAGAAGATGCAAAATGATGATGATTGAAGTAAAGTTCACGGTCAACTACACGGACCGTGACCTCCATTACGGTCCGTGGTTGAGCTCGTGAAAGTGAAACAGTGCATGCTTTGAGAAGATGAAGAGGAGTAATAACCAAGTGACAATCACAGAAGGTTCCACGGGCCATAGCTCTTATCACGGACCGTGGTACCTATCGTGGAGTTGAACCAGTGTGAAAACAAGGAAGAGTTGGAAGAATGTTGGAATCCAAGTGAAGACGACGGACACCATCACGGGCCATGGTCCTCGATACAAACTGTGGTGCAGTTCGTAGTCCTTTTTCCAGTGGGTATCATTGAATCAGACTTTGGGAAGTCCAAGGGAAGACCACGGAAGGATTCACGAACCGTGAATCCCTTGACGGGTCGTGGTAGTAACCGTGAAAATGCCCGACAATTCAGTCCTAGTTCGTTTAGGACTCACTTTTAACATTCTATTTTTGAACAACTTTAGGTCGTTTTGAAATTATTATGGAGGATCTGATTTTTGACGACTAAGAACATAGTATTACTTTTTATCACTTTTAACATACTATTTTAGCTTTAGATTTTGGATGCAGATTATTTTTGTCAGTTTGAAGTTTGGATTTCGATTATCAGATTATCAAGTGGTTGTTGATTTACCAATTATTTTCGTAAGTATTTCTTAACATGTTTTCATTATCCAGTACTAATTCTTTACATGAAAACATGAGTGGCTAAATACCACGGCTGGGTGCTTGGGCTCTATGACGATATTCTAGTTGCGATTCCTTAAAACGAGTAAAAGGAAGTCTTTGTTTACAACCTGTAGTTTACAAATTTCATTATCATTTTAGTCTATTGAGTGCATGCTTTAGACAGGCCTGTATCTGGTGTTTGTTCGAGAGAAAAGCACCAGTTAGGAAAAAGTTAAATTAAGTTAAAGAATTGGAGTTAAAGTTGGAGTTCGAGAGAAGAGATCTTTAACACCATATCAAATTTAGCGAAGTCCAATATTGATAACACTTTAAGTTCGGGAGAATTAGAGTGAATATTATTTGATTAGGCTGAGAAACGTTAGATTAATTCAACTCACAAAGAGTCCCTAAACATTGATTTACCTGATACTCAAATTACGGGAGAGCATTATAATTGATGTCATAGTGAACAAAAAACCTGGTTTCTTTAAATTAACTGAATCAACTTACACCAAGATATTCTGTGAACTGTGTATCTAAGTTTTGACTGCAAGTGTTGGTGGTAAAATACTTTTCATTCAAACCCAATTTACTTTCCGTGTTATTTGTTTAGTAAATAGTAACGACAATTGAGTAAATGTGATAGTGAAACTTTATCTGTAAAGAAATTCTCTGTGGGATCAACCTCAACTCTAGTTGAATTCTATAAATTGACAACGACCGTTTACACTTCTTATTTGAAGTGTAAGTTTGGACGTATCAAATTTTGGCGCCGCTGCCGGGGAATTTCAATTAAGAAGTATTTTACTAGATTTTATTCGATTTGTAGTTATACTTCCTAATTTTATGTTTTGTTCTGTGTTTGTGTCTCTTTCAGGTGAGTACTACTGTGTATGCCAAGTACCAGGAGTAAAGGAGCTCCATTGATCCCTTACGACTTAGAACTCGAAAAGACTCTTTGAAAAATGGTGAATGCACAAGAATTGGAGGCACAAAGACAAAGGTTGGGACTGGAAGTTGAAGCCGCTATAAGAGGTGTTCAGCAGAACGACGGTAACAACCAACCTAGAGTGGTAGATGAGAATAGAGGAGTGGATGGATTGATCCCTCCCCAGGGCCAACCAATATCTCCAAGAGGTAGAGCTCAACATCCAGCACACATGATGTATGATTAAGATGATGCAAATTTGGATGGAGCTGGAGCCACTGGAGTGATAGTGTTACCTACACTACCTCCAGGTGTTAAGTTCACAATCACCAACACTATGATTCAATTGTTGAACCTGAAAGGTATGTTTAGGGGTGCAGCTAGTGATGATGCAAATCAGCACCTAATGAATTTTGTGGCAATCTGTAAGTCACAAGAGATTCCTGGGGGTCAACCAAACAACAATGAGGTTGAGGCTGTTTCCATTGTCTCTTACTGGAGAGGCAACTAATTGGCTGAATGAGATGCCAGATGACTCCATCAAAAGTTGGAATGAGTTGAAGGAAGCTTTCCTAGAACGATTCTTCCCAGAATCAAAAGAGTTGCAGATGAAGGACGAGATTAGTACACACAAGCAGCTACCAGGAGAGGCAATGCATGATACTTTGGTGGAGGTTCAGCCAAAAGCTGAAAAAATGCCCCAACCATGATCTTACTGAAAGGCATCTTAAATAGGCTTTTTATAGGTCTCTGAATTATGTTACTAAACCTGTTGTTGATGCAGTTTGTGGAGGCTCATTTATGAGGAAGTCATTTGCGGAGAGCATGCAACTATTGGATGAGGTCTCAAGGAACAAAAGAGCATGGTACACTAGAGATGTAGAGGTAGGAGAGCTTGGGTATACATTTGAGCTTTCAGCTGAACAGAGAAAGAGAGAAGAAGAAAGGGATCAAGACATGGCACATATAAGGACTCAAATAGACCTGCTCACAAAGCACATTGTTGCCAAGTCTGAAAAGGTGAATGTTGTGGGACAAAAAAATAGGTATGAAGATCAGGATCTTGACATTGATGAGGAAGCTAACTATTTGGGGAACCAAAGAGGTTTCCGGAATTATAAATCTAGAAACCAGGGTTGCAACTTTGGAAATGCAGGTCGGAGCTATACTAGGGATGGTCAGTATGAAAGGCCATCAAATAGAGATCAAGGAAACTGGCAAAACAGAGATGGGTATAGGAATGATCGCAGTGGTGTTTATATGCCCCCAGGCAATAGAGACCGGGAAGGTGGTAGTGCCAGCGGATCTAAGCTGGAAGATATGATGGCTAAGGTACTCCAGAAGGTTGAATCAACTGATGCAGGGATAAAAGAAATGAGAGGTTATTTCTCAAACAGGAGTCAGTTGGTGGACTCTCACACCACCTCTATTAAACAAATTGAGCAGCATTTGGGGCAACTCTCAGCCTCACTGAATCAGAGGAAGAATGGATCACTACCAAGTGACACCATTCAGAATCCCAAGAAGGATGGGCACTGCATGGCCATCGCCACCAGGAGTGGTAAAGTTCTTACTGACCCTATTTCTGCAGGTACAAAAAATGGACAGATCTTGGAGCAAGCTGGCAGAGATGAGGATGAAACTATACAGAGAAATGACTTGGACGATGCTCAGCCTAAAGCACAACCTGTGAGAGAAAAAGAGAAAAAGGTCGAGGAAAACTAGCCTTTACAGCTGATTCCCATACCACCTCCGCCTTACCCTCAAAGGCTAAAAAAGAAAGCTAAATATGGGAAGTTTACAAAGTTTATTACCATGCTGAAACAACTTTCAGTAAACATACCACTGGTGGAAGCCCTAGAGCAGATGCCAGGATATGCCAAGTTCATGAAAGACTTGGTTACGAAGAAAAGAGCTCTAGGTTTTGATTTTCCTAACGATGTTCAACATTGCAGCGCCATTGCTACCTGATCTCTGGTGCAGAAGAAGGAAGACCCAAGTGCATTCACGACCCCGTGCACCATTGGGTCAATTAGCTATGCAAAAGCTTTATGTGACCTAGGAGCTAGCATCAACTTGATGCCATTAGCCATTTACAAGAAGTTGGGATTGGGAGTACCAAAACCTACAACAATGAGGTTGATGATGGCTGATAGGCAGTTAAGCGGCATGTGAGAGTCCTATGTGATGTACTTGTGAAGGTGGACACCTTCATTTTTCTGGCTGACTTCGTGATCTTGGATTGCGAGGTGGACTTTGAGGTCCCTATCATTTTAGGAAGACCATTTTTGGCAACAAGGAGAGCCTTGGTAGATTTTGAGAGAGGTGAGCTGAAGTTCAGACTTAACAAGGATGAGGTAAAGTTCAACATTTGCAGCTCAATAAAGAAACCCAATGATATGAATGTGGTATCTGCAATAGAGGTGGTTGTTGATGAGGACATGAGGGTACCCATAGAAGAGAGGATAGTTGTTGAAACCTTAGCAGCAGTGCTGATGAACTTAGATGCTGATTTCCGATCTAACTACATAGATACTGTTAATACTTTGCAGGGTATGGGAGCACACTCGTATTCTCCAAAGAAATTGGACTTAGACTTGAAAAACAGGCCAAGCCTTCCAGCGAAACCATCCATTGAGGAGCCACCGGTGTTAGAGCTGAAACAGTTACCCAGTCACCTCATGTATGTATTCTTGGGTACTAATAACACTTTACCTGTGATATTGGCTGCAGATTTGAATGAAGAACGGGTACAAGAGGTGATCAAGGTGCTAAAAAGATACAAAAGAGCCATTGGATGGACCATTGCTGATATAATTGGAATACCTCCAGGTATTTGCACGCATAAGATTCAGATTGAGGAAGACTATAGCCCGAGTATTGAACACCAACGGAGGTTGAACCCACCTATGCAAGAGGTGGTTAAGAAAAAAATAATCAAATGGTTAGATGTTGGAGTGGTATACCCTATCTCTGCTAGCCATTGGGTCAGTCCAGTGCAATGTATTCCTAAAAAAGGAGGTATGACTGTGGTGGCAAATGCCAAGAATGAATTAGTCCCGCAGAGACCAGTGACTGTATGGCGAGTGTGCATGGACTACAGGAAGTTGAACACGTGGACTTTGAGAGATCATTTCCCCATGCCTTTCATGGACCAGATGCTTGACAGGTTGGCAGGTAAAGGGTGGTACTGTTTCTTAGATGGATACTCTGGCTACAACCAGATATCAATTGCTCCTGAATATCTGGAAAAGACCACCTTCACATGTCCTTATGGCACCTTTGCGTTTAAACACATGCCATTTGGACTATGTAATGCACCAGCCACATTCCAAAGGTGTATGATGTCCATCTTTTCAGACATGGTTGAGGACACTCTAGAGGTATTTATGGATGACTTCTCTGTAGTAGGTGATACTTTTGATGAATGTTTGTTGAATCTTAGCAGGGCTTTACAGAGATGTGGGGAAGCCAACTTAGTGCTAAACTGGGAGAAATGACACTTCATGGTAAAAGAAGGCATAGTCCTTGGACACAAGGTGTCACAGAAAGGAATTGAGGTCGACAAGGCTAAGATTAAGGTGATTGAAAAATTACCTCCGCCAATCTGTGTGAAGGGTGTTCGAAGCTTCCTAAGACACGCCGGATTCTATAGGCGTTTCATCAAGGACTTTTCCAAAATTGCACGCCCATGTGCAAGATTTTAGAGAAGGAGGTGAAATTTGTCTTTGATGAGGCATGACTTAAAGCTTTTGAGTGCCTAAAAGAGAAGCTGACTTCAGAACCAATGATTATTGGCCCAGACTGGGCGGAGCCGTTTGAGGTAATGTGTGATGCTAGTGGGACTGCGTTAGGAGTTGTGTTGGGACAAAAGCGCAACAAGATGTTCCATCAGATTTACTATGCTAGTAAGTCGCTAAATGGGGCACAACGAAACTACACAGTCACTGAGCAGGAACTATTGGCTGTAGTGTATCCTTTTGAAAAGTTCAGAGCTTATCTACTGGGCACTGAGGTGATAGTTCATACAGATCATGCTTCTTTGAGATATCTCATGGCAAAGAAATATGCTAAGCCGAGGTTAATCCGATGGGTGTTGCTGCTCCAAGAGTTCGATTTCGAAGTGAAAGACATGAGAAGTTGTGAGAACCAGGTAGCTGATCACCTTTCTAGGTTGGATGCTGCAAAGAAAGAAGAAATTAAGCTTGAGATAGATGATACATTTCCGAATGAGCAGGTATTAGCTGCTACTCTTGATCTTATTCCTTGGTTTGCTGACTATGCTAATTTTCTTGTTAGTGATTTGATGTCTGAGGGGCTAACATATCAGCAAAGGAAAAGGTTCCTGCATGATGTAGGCAAGTACTTTTGGGATGAACCATAACTGTACAGGGTGTGTGCTGACAATATAATTAGGCGATGTGTTCCAGAAGCCGAAATGTTGCACATTTTGTAAGCCTGTCACTCATCTCCAGTTAGTGGTCATCATGGTGGTGCTCGAACAGCCCACAAAATACTTCAGTGTGGGTACTACTGGCCCACAATTCATCAAGATGCAGTGGACATAGTAAGGAGCTGTGATGTGTGCCAGCGGCAAGGAGCCATCTCTCGGCTCCATGAGTTACCCATGACACCTATTCTGGAGGTGGAATTGTTTGATGTGTGGGGTATTGACTTCATGGGCCCCTTTGTGAGTTCATATGGGAAGAAATATATACTGGTGGCTGTGGACTATGTGTCCAAATGGGTTGAAGCTGTCGCGTTACCTAAAAATGATGGAAAGAGTGTCGTTGGGTTCCTGAAAAAGAACATTTTATCAAGGTTTGGAACACCCAGAGCCATTATCAGTGATGGTCGGTCTCACTTCTGCAACAAGATTTTTAGTGCACTTCTGACCAAGTATGGGGTAACACAGCACAAGGTGGCAACACCTTATCACCCATAGACTAGTGGTCAAATGGAGGTCTCTAACAGGGAAATTAAAGCAATCTTGGCAAAGACAGTGAATGCCAACAGGACAGATTGGGCACGGAAGCTAGATAATGCCCTATGGGCATATCAGACAGCTTTCAAGACACCTATTGGTATGTCTCCATATCAATTGGTGTTTGTAAAGGCATGTCATCTGCCAGTTGAACTTGAGCATAGAGCACCCTGGGCGTTGAAGAACCTGAACCTAAATTGGAGAGAAACCGCAAACTTGAGGCTAGATCAGATCAATGAGATGGATGAGTTCCGTCTGAGGACTTATGAGAGGGTTGCACTGTATAAGGAGAAGATGAAGCTATATCATGAAAACCATATTGAGAAAAGAAGCTTTACTCCTGGTGACTTGGTGTTACTCTTCAACTCCATACTGCGTCTGTTTCCAGGAAAACTGCGGTCTAAATAGTCTGGACCTTTTAAAGTTACATAGGGTTTTCAATCTGGTGCTGTTGAACTGGAAAATGAGAAAGGCGAGAGGTTCAAAGCTAATGGTCAGCGAGTCAAGGCATATTTGGGTGCTCCTGAGGATGAGAAAATTGTAGAGGAATGCAAACTTGATGAAGTCTGAGTAATTAAGTAACCTGCGTCGCGCCGCGACGTTAAATTGTGTGCTTCTTGGGAGGCAACCCAATATGTAATTATATTAGGTATGTTCCCTTTGGCCTTATTTCTCTTTGTTTTATAGATTCACTGTGTGCTGATGTGTGCAAGAGAGAATAAAGGGAAAAATATAGGACCTGGTGTAGACTGAACATCACGGTCAGTCTCACGGACCGTAGTGCTCTTCACGGGCACTATCACTGTCCGTCAACTTGAGGACTAAATTTGGAAGCTACTGAAAATTGCAGAAAATAAGGTTCATAGAAGGGTTCACGGTCCGTCAGAGAGTGTACGGGCCGTCTAACCTCTCGTGAACCTCAGGTAGGAATTTCAGTTCCAAGTCAACATCACAGATAGTTTCACGGACCGTGATTCTCTTCACGGGCAACTTCACGGTCCGTCGTCTGCACCAAGTAAGTTTCTTTACCAATTCATTGTCATGGAAAAATACACGGACCCTGATGGCTTTCACGGGAAGTTTCACGGCCCGTAATCTATTACCCAGTAACACCAATTACCCGACCCGACCCACGCGTAACCCAACTACAAATTAAAACGTATTTATTCGATTCCAAAGGGCCAAGAGTCAGTTTCTTTCTCTTCTTCTCCTCCATAACGGCTATCTAAGAGAAGAATTGATTACCATTCAACAATAAATCCTACATCTACCTAAAGAATCGAAACCCTAAGTGCTCAGTTGTGCGAGTGTGTCAAGCTATTTCTAGATTTTGGCTTTTTCACTTCCAAGTAAGTTGATTTTCAATGGTTTGCACCATTACATCTTGTCTACACCAATGCATAATGACTTTGATTTTCTTGACTTCATCATGCCTTTGTGATGATTAATTTCTAACTGATACTTAATTAGAGTGGGTAAGTCGAATTGGGAAATTTTAGTTATTCTTGTGTGTTGGTCGATCACAGGGGGTAAATTTGTTAGTAGATGGTGAAATTTAGATGATTTAATTTATTTGAATAAGAAGTAGAGTAAGGCATAAAGTAAAATAAGATCTTGTATTTGTACAAAAATGGGGATTAAGTGCTAAAACTTGAGGTTGGGAAAAAGGTGACTGACATATTGCCCAGTGTAAGACTACGACAGGTTGTATGGACCGTGGAATACATCACGGGTCATGCAACTTGTCGTAGACCACACTTGTATTGGTGCACGCCATAGACCGTGAAGCCGTCTGTGACCATCCCTTGGTAAAATGGTCCACGACTCATTGTGCACACTGATCCTGTTTCACCTCCACGAGGTATTTTATGGTCTGTGGTTCATACCATGGCCCGTTCAAGATCTCGTAGAGTTCCCTTTGTTTGTAATTTTAATTTTTATTATGTAGTTAGTTTGTGTTAGTCTTTTGATTTTTTGGCCCTTACCAATGATAGATTGGGTGACGGAATTCTTAAGGCAAGGCGTCACGATGATATTACACAGGGGAAGTCTGAGTATCCGCTAGTTTGTCATCTTATTGATGATTGTATTGAATTGGTGTTTTGCTTCTCAGGTACAATGGGTCCCAGAAGAAAGAAAGCTAACAAACCTGCCCCTGTCACCGCTTCGCAATCAGAGGGTCATGACGACTCTGAAGTGAGTGGGTCTGAGGTGCAGATAAATGTTACACCTGAAGATCACTCGCCTCGAGCTACTAGATCATTGGTTAGGAGAGCTATTCTCCAAGACTCTCCTCCTCAATCTGAAGAGGGAGGTAGTAGTTCTGATAACGGGGAAAACCTAGAAAGTCAAACTGATGCTACTGCTGGTGACCATCTGCAGATGACTCGGGGGCACTGCTGAATCTGTAAGCGGTTCTCAGAGCGACACATGTACCTCTCCACATGTGGCTACCATAAAAGTTGAAACTGGAGTACGAGAGGAAGTAGTTAATAGAGATGATGAGGAGGAAATCACCGATGATGATACCATGGTGATGTATGTGAACGCTCAAGAACCTACCCCTGCATTGAGACCACAATCGATTGCTTGTTATCGCTCCATGTGGACTGTCAACCGGTCTAAAGAGTTCTTCGACAATGATATTGTGAACAAAACTGGGGCTTCAAGAATCGAGCAATCATGCCTGAGACTAGGGTGGTGGTAGCTGATATCAAAGCATTCTCGGACATCTATCGGATATTTCAGCTCCATCAGTTCGACTGGATGGACAATGCACCTGACGAATACTCTAGCCACCTGACCAGAGAATTTTATTCATCTTATGCAGCTACATTGATGAATTTTGTTGCGGATACAAAGACCACAAAACGTGGATAGAAATACATAGTTATTACCTGGGGTCGACTCAACTCAATCACAGTTAGGGGCAAATCAATAGATATTTCTGAGGCGTCGATTAACAGACTGTTGTACGGCCCGAAATACTCTGCACCAGCTTCAGTTGGCCTTTTCGAGGGCAAACATCATTAGGTCACCAGTGATGCTACAATGGAAGATCAGACTTCTCGAGAAAGAGTTTTACGCTGGATTGCGAAGCAGATTGCCATAGATGGGGAAAATACAGTTTGGGTCACCACAACTCCAACACTCATCACTAAAGTTTCGCTGTCTTTTCCAGCCAAGGTTTGGTGGACTGTTGTCCGAGCGCAATTACGACCGACAGCTAATGATAACACTTTTTCACCCTCTCTGGCCTCGTTGGTAGCATGTCATATAGTAGGTTACCCGGTCAATGTAAGACGGATAATAGAATTCGAAATGAGAGACAGGGCACAAAATGAGAGAGTTGCACTTCCGTTTCCCTGTCTGATAGGGAAATTATGTCGAGGAGTGAACATTCCTCCGAACATCCTAGTTGACAGATGGAGTGAAACATTCAGACTAACCCAGGTTTCTAAAATCAAGGATGTCGCGAACCATCTCTTTGGCGCAAAGTCTCCCGCTATGGGTACTTTAGCTATTGTTCCACTGTCTCACCTGCATTCCCAAATGCAGATAGAGATCCAGAACAGGGAGAGTCATCACAGACGGCCACAGAGGCATCACCACCTCCAACTTCAGCCTCCCAGACTCCAGGTAACTTTGTCACTATCCCTATGCTTTTTCTTGAGAAATTGGTTGCAGATCAACGCCAGACCAAGATATTGGTAGATCAGATTGTGCTCTGGATTCCCCAGTTGATAGAGAAAAAGGTATTAGCTGCAAAAAAGGAAATCAAAGATGAGATGAGGACGGAGCTATCGGTCTTAAAGGACATAATTGATGGTTTGGAGAACCTTGTTTAGGATCGCTTTCAGGCTGCCGGTTCAGTAGATACTGAAGAGTTCAGAGCCCAGTTAGCCGAGATACGCACTCAAATTGCTAAGCTGGCTGAAAAGCCAGTACAGGTGCCCATTCCGGTCATGCCAGAGTCGTTGATGCAAATGTTAAGTTAGGCACCCTCCACTCAAACACTCGATGATCTTTGGGGAGTACCCCCATGAGTAAATCCGGCAAGATAAACACAAAGCTGGAGAACTTGATGAGGAGACCCCTACTGACCCAGTTAGAGAGGCAAGAAGGCAAGAAAAGAGAGTTCGTAGAGCATCAAAGAGGGAAGCTCGGGAAAAGGAAGCCCTTGAACAACAACAACGAGATGCAGCCTTAGTTGGAGCTTCTGGTAGTGGCACACCCGCTCCGTCTAATGAGGACCAAACTGATCATGTCCCGAGTTCTGAGAGTGCATCCATTGATAAGGGTGTCAATGTTGATCCAACAACCGGCGCCTAGAGCGCCGTAGGTATGACCCCTCCTCATAGCCTGTGTATTTGATTTTTTTGTATCGACTTTGAGGGCAAAGTCCTTTTTATTTGTGGAGGGGGTGGTCAGTAACTCGTTGTTTTGGTTGTTTTATGTGTTGAGCTGTGCAGTAGATAATCTGTGAAAATTGAGAACTTGCATCTGAGTTTGACTGTTAGGATCCTTAGATGACATCTTAGATACTGATATGTTGAACATGACTAATCTGACAAATTAATTGGTGAACCAAGAAACTAACAAAATGCAATCCTGTGTAGTGTGTGTGTAAGTTTTGATTGAAGTCTAACACTAGGAGCAGAAACTAGAACTTGCCTAAGTAGTCTTGCTTAAATCTGAGAATAATCGGATAGGAAAGGATCAGTAGGCCATTTTTGTTAAACCAGTAAAAAGCCAAATATAAAAGAACCAAATGAAAAGCTTATCACTTGAACCCAATTTGAGCCTTAAATCAGTCTTTGTTCTCATCCAACGTATATAATAGCCTTGGTTCTCCGAAGGTACGATATCACAACTCAAGCCAAAAGCCTAAGTTGAGGGTGATTGCAACCCGAACAGAAAGAAGAAAGGAAAAATAAGGTTCAACCAGTGAGCTAAGTGCATATCAAAATTGTATATATACATAAAAAAAAAGGTGAATAATAGCTACTAGATCAGGCTGAAATAAGAAAAAGAGGGAATCACACAGAAAAGAGTATGTGAAAATGACATTTTGGAAAACCAAGGGATTAGTCACTCACAAAACCAAATATCTATTCCCTAGCCCCGAGCCTATGTTACAAGCCGACAAAGTGCTACAGTGATCTTACTCCGGGTGTTTGGAAGGTAAAGCGTAGAAAGGAAGGGCAAGCCTATGGTAGTTTGTTGTTAGTGTTAGAAATTCAATGAGAGCGTGAGCTTAGTGCTCAGTCCCTACCATTATGAGCGAGGAACTTATTTGGTGTGAGGACATAGTGATTGCCTTTGAAAGTAGATTGTGTGAGCTGATAATTCGCAGGTATAAGCATGATTTACTGAAAGTAATCAGATGTCATGTATTTATCCTTACATGTTAGATTCAGAGGTTTGGGTTACAGATTGTGCTTGAAATAGTTGTTGCATAGGGTCATAAGTCTGTAAATGATGTGAGGACTGATTGTATTTGTTTTGCTCATCACTTGTAATGGTTCTAAGTTGAGAATGTTGATGTGCCGCGAAATCGTGGCACATTTGACGCTTAAGAACTATGAACTAACACTAGAATTAAGTGAATTTTTTTACTATTTGATAGGTTTGTTGAATGTGTAGGCAAAAGTATGGTTGGTATAGAAAATGGAAAAGAAGCTGCAAAATGATGATGATTGAAGTAAAGTTCACGGTCAACTACACGGACTGTGACCTCCATTACGGTCCGTGGTTGAGCTCGTGAAAGTAAAGCAGTGCAAGCCTTGATAAGATGAAGAGGAGTAATAACTAAGTGACAATCACGGAAGGTTCCACGGGCCGTAGCTCTTATCACGGACCGTGGTACCTACCGTGGAGTTGAACGACTGTGAAAGTAAGGAAGAGTTGGAAGAATGTTGGAATCCAAGTGAAGACGACGGACACCATCACGGGCCGTGGTCCTCGCTACGAACTGTGGTGCAGTTCGTAGTCCTTGTTCCAGTGGGTATCATTGAAGACCCAAACTTTGGGAAGTCCAAGGGAAGAACACAGAAGGCTTCACGAACCGTGAAGCCCTTGATGGGTCGTGGTAGTAGCCGTGAAAATGCCCGACAATTCAGTCCTAGTTCGTTTAGGACTCACTTTTAACATTCTATTTTTGAACAACTTTAGGTCATTTTGAAATTATTATGAAGGATCTGATTTTTGACGACTAAGAACATAGTATAACTTTTAGTTTTAGATTTTGGATACAGATTATTTTTATCAGTTTGAAGTTTGGATTTCGATTATCAGATTATCAAGTGGTTGTTGATTTACCAATTATTTTCGTAAGTATTTCTTATCATGTTTTCATTATCCAGTACTGATTCTTTACGTGAAAACATGAGTGGCTAAATACCACGGCTGGGTGTGTGGGATCCATGACGATATTCTAGTTGCGATTCCGTAAAACGAGTAAAAGAAAGTCTTTGTTTACAACTTATAGTTTACAGCTTTCATTATCATTTTATTCTATTGAGTGCATGCTTTAGACAGGCTTGTATCTGGTGTTTGTTCGAGAGAAAAGCACCAGTTAGGAAAAAGTTAAACTAAGTTAAAGAATTGGAGTTAAAGTTGGAGTTCGAGAGAAGAGATCTTTAACACCATATCAAATTTAGCGAAGTCCAATATTGATAACACTTTAAGTTCGGGAGAATTAGAGTGAATATTATCTGATTAGGCTGAGAAGCGTTAGATTAATTCAACTTGCAAAGATTTTGTAAACATTGATTTACCTGATACTCAAATTATGGGAGAGCATTATAATTGATGTCATAGTGAACACAAAACATGGTTTCTTTAAATTAACTGAATCAACTTACACCAAGATATTCTGTGAACTGTGTATCTAAGTTTTGACTGCAAGTGTTGGTGGTAAAATACTTTTCATTCAAACCCAATTTACTTTCCGTGTTAATTGTTTAGGAAATAGTAACGACAATTGAGTAAATGCGATAGTGAAACTTTATCTGCAGAGAAATTCTCTATGGGATCGACCTCAACTCTAGTTGAGTTCTGTAAATTGACAACGACCGTTTACACTTCTTATTTGGAGTGTAAGTTTGGACGTATCACTATTCTAGGAGTGAGAATGAGCATATTGATCATCTGAGGATTGTATTGCAAATTCTCAAGGACCAACAACTCTATGAGAAGTTTAGTAAATGTGAGTTTTGGTTAAGGTCCGTAGCTTTCCTTGGCCATATAGTTTCAAGCAAGGGTATTGAGGTAGATCCAAAGAAGACGGATGCGGTCAAGAGTTGGCCTAGACCTCTATCACCGACAGATATTAGAAGCTTCTTGGGTTTGGCCAGTTCTTATAGAAAATTTGTTGAGGGGTTCTCCTTCATTGCTTCTCCTTTGATGGGTTTGACTCAAAAGAAGGACAAGTTTATATTGTCCGAAGCTTGTGAGAAAAGTTTCCAAGAGTTGAAAGATAGACTTACTTCCGCTCCGATGTTGACCTTACCAGAGGTACAAATGGCTTTGTGGTATATTGTGACGCCTTTAGAGTTGGATTGGGATGTGTGCTTATGCAAAATGGTAAGGTGATTACCTATGCTTCAAGGAAACTAAAGGTTCATGAGAAAAACTAGCCTACCCACAATCTTGAAGGAGAGACCTTGAATTTGATGTTCCTGATTGGGTTTACTTGAAAATCTCACCCATTATGGGTGTAATGAGGTTTGGTAGGAGAGGGAAACTTAGTCCCTGTTCTGTAGGCCCATATCAAATTTTGAGGTGTGTTGGTAAAGTTGCATATGAGCGTGATTTGCCAAATGAGTTGGCATTGATGCATTCAATTTTTTGTGTCTCTATGTTGAAAAAGTGTTTTGGAGATCCAACATTCATAATTTCCCTAGAAGGGTTAGAAGTGAAAGAGAACCTTTCTTATGAAGAAGTTTCGATTGAGATCTTGGACCGACAAGTTAAGAGGTTGAGGAACAAAGAGGTTGCTTTCGTTGAGGTGTTATGGAGAAACCATCTAGTTGAAGGTGCTACTTGGGAGGTCGAGGCCGATATGATGTCCCTATATCCTCATCTTTTTCCTCCTATTCTAGCTTGGGGTAATGAGTTCCTCTTGGTTTGCTTATGTTTGAAGTCATGTGTGTTTTATGTGTCCCCATGATTTCCTCAGATTTGCATGTTCATGAAAAAGCTTAAGTTTGAAAAAAATATCTTTTGTGCATTATTTTCCTCATGTTTTTGAGTATTGAGTATGAGTTGCTTATAAACTTCATGAGATGAGTTGTAGAACACGACTTGACTTGGAGTGGATATCCCCTTCTTGAATTTGTGCTTTTTGAGATTGAATTGCATATGAGCTCCATGAGATCGTGTTGAGCATTGCTTTTTTAGTTTGGAGAAGGTAGTTCCTCTTTAAGTGTAAGAAATCTAAAATTTTCATGCATATTGGGTTGTTAGATGTAGTTCCTACTCCCTTATGGTGCATTAAGTATGTTGAGTTTGGAGCTGAGGTTTCCCCATAAGTTGTGTGTATTTTGATGTGTTGCGTGCATGATGGGGTGCTAGTCTAGAGTTTTTGTCTAGAAACGTGCTTAGAATCTCATTCGAGGATGAATGATCCCAAGGGGGAGATAATGTAACACCCCGAATTCAAAACGAGGCAAATTGCAGCTTTTAGAGAATTGCAGGTGTCATCCACGAGGGCCAACCACAACCCATGGGTTGACCTACGGATCGTAGGTGGGGCCGTGGGTAGGCAATTTCATAAAATAGTCCAACCTTGGACCACGGAGGGACCTACGGACCGTAGATGGGTCCACGGTCCGTGGTCCGTAGACCAGGCTGACAAGAAACCAAGACCGACCAAGATGGACCGTAGGTCAGTCGACGGTCCGTTGGTCGGGGATCCGTGGTTCGTGACTGGCAGTTGATTTTAGGGGCATAAGGGTCTTTTTTGATTTTAATTAAATCGATGTGTCGTTTTGCCTAAACCTAGACCATCTATATAAGGAATTTAGACCCCTAAACTCACTTAATTAAGTTATTCTCTCAATTCTCAAAAGAAAACTCAAATCCCCTCTCAAATATTCTCTCTCTAAAAGGTAGAAGAAGAAGAATGAGATTGAACTTAGGTCAAGATCAAGTCACCCAATTGTCAAGCTTTGGTGGGTATTAGGTATGCTGTCTTTTCATCCATGGGATCCTTCCTCCCATGGAGTCGCTTAGAATTCCACAATTTGAAGAAAAATTTCCCCAATTTTAGTTAGGGTATCTTCCATTGTTGTAGGTTATGATGAATGTTGATCCAATTGAGTGTATTATAATTATTTATGATTGAATTGATAGAATTTCATGGATTTAGGATGAAATTACATGTACCCATACCTATCATATTTTAGGGTTGAATTGATATAATGGGTTTGATGCCATGTGAGGGAAACTATATGGGTTGGATATATCCATATAGGATTGATGAATTATGATTAGAATTGCTTGAGATTGAAGTATAAATGATGAAGATGATGTTAATTGCTTGAGAGTAAAGCATATATGATAATCATGAGATGTAGTGCTTTGAGAGTAAAGCCTAGACTATGAATTGTTGATTGTTGATGTTATAGTATGGAAGGGATACTTCCTAGAATGAATTGATAATTATGATTGTAAGAATGTGAAAGGTTTACTCACATGAAAGATTCTAGGTTGAAAGGATTGCTCACCTAAAATGAATGTACACTAAAATGCTTAATGAATGATGAGGCTATAGGCGATTACCCTTGACCTCCATATGTAAGGATATGAGGTGATTCCCATGCTCCTTAGAATTGAACAAGAAGTGAGTCCCACGTTCCTACTATGATGAATGGACATGGAGGCGAGTATCCATTCTCCTTATGAAATGATGTGGAGGCGAGTACTTGTGTCATATGATGAGGTTGTGGAGGAGACTACTCGCAATCTAAAAGTAAGTAAGGCAAGAGGCGAATACCCATTAGCCTTTATAAGTTAGGCATTGAGGCGAATCCCCATGTCTATAAAAGTAAGTATGATTAATGTGATTATGTTATGAAGTTGACTTTTTTGGAGTGTTTCTAGATATGCCTTCCATGATGTAAGCTTGACTAGAGGTCGATGACCTATGTTTTGGCTAAGGAGAAGTGAGGTTGCTTAAGGAAGTATTCCTTTTTCATTATGATGTTTATTATGTCTTGAGTATGATTATGTCTTATATCTTATGTTGACTAATGCTTATAATTATGTTGTTTATGCAAGCCATCATATTTAGTACTTGATTGTACTAATGTATACTCTTGCCTACATTCTTATCAAATGTAGGGTTCGACGATATTGATTCTCACACTCGTGGCTAGCTTCATTGTTGATCAAGGAGTGAGTTTTTGTTTGTCCTCATTGTGTTCGAGGATATGATCACCACTTTCTTTTATGCTTTTCCTTTATGTCTTGTACTATTGTATAGGTTGCGTCTCAAGATTTCTATTCTCTTATGTTTAGATGGTTTGAGACAAATATGTTAGACTTCCGCTCATTTTTATGAAAGACTTTGATTGTATTGAAAAGTTTTAAATTTTCGCTCATTTCTATTACTTTATGTTATGATATGCTAAGTGGCTTGTATGAAGCCTCTCGGGGTCTTATACGCCTTGTTACATCTAGGGGGTACCCCTGAGTCATGACACCAATTGACTGGGGCTGAGTTCGGGTGAATTGTTGGTGCACCACCCTAGCCCCTCCAAAGCATTGCCAAAGAATTATTTTGTTAAAATTGAGTCCCCAATTCAGTTTAGAATTGGGAAAATTCGCCTAAACTATACTTGATTCTCAAACCCAACACGAATACATGAGAACTTGCATACAATTCCTTAGGAAACATAACTTTACCAAAGATTCACAAAGCAAATGAATCACAACCTCCATTGTTAAAAAATGGAACTCAATATAAAGAACTACGCAAGAATCCTTTAGATACATTGATTTTGTAGATAATTTAGATGTATGGCGTGAGGACGAACAAGTTCAACACTATGAGAAACCTTATATACCTAGAAAGAACAATGTTTTTGGCGTGAATCAAAGGAGATCTTGACGAAAAACGTGGCTAGGCTTAGAAGGAAAAAGGAAAAGACCAAACTACCCCTCTAAAAATGATTGAGATGTTTAAAAGAGAGGCTTAACTCCAATGGGCATAACATTTTACTCTGAGCTCGGAATTAGGCAAACTTGGTGGCATTAGTAAGATGACTCAAAGAACTTTAATTTGATAGGTCAGTGGCCACCTAATTATTTATGTTCTAAAAGATATGATTGATTGAAGTTGACCCAAAAGGAAAAACTGATGAATGACTTGTACGAACCTCTCTTTAACTCTTTTCAAAGTCTAAGGTGTTATACCTAGTGACCTTAATTCATATCCAGAATCATTCCCACACTCAAGAATCTACCTTAACACCTATGAAAATTTAGTATCACTCAGTAAAATCTTATTCACAAATGAAGAATGGTTCGAATCTTGACTTGGAAATTTTCGAAATGTTACAGTATGGTCATTATGAGTTCTGAGTGATATCATTTATTTTGACTAATGCTCCGGCGACTTTTATAGACCTTATGAATAGAGAGTTCGAGCAATACATTGACATGTTCATGATTGTGTTTATTGATGATATTTGGATATACTCATGGAGTGAAGATAAATATGTTGTTCACCTAAGGATAGTTTTGCAAATCCTCAAAGATCGTCAATTGTTTGCGAAGTTTAACAAATGTGAGTTTTGGTTGAGGTCCATTTCTTTCCTTGGTCATATTGTTCCCGATGAAGGTATTCGAGTTGATCCTAAGGGCATCTCCAACCCTATTCTCTATTTTACTCTCCAAATATAGAGTTCTCTATTTTTTCAAACAACACACGCCAACCCAATTCTCTATTTTACTCTCTAAAAAGAATCTTCTTCTCTCTCCTTAAAATTATATTATTATTTCTATTTCATTCTTATTTTCTTATTTCATAATATAAATCCTTTCTTTCTTTTTCCCAAATAATCAATTTATATATAAAAAAAATTCAAAATTTTATTTAATATAAAATTATATTTTATTTTAAATATCTGAATAACATAATTTGCAAGAAAATATTATATAATATTCAAATTAATGGATAATTCAAAGAAAAGTGAAATCGTTAATAAAATACCATTACTACATAAATACTCAACTTTCAAGATTATTATGTTGCTCCCCTAAATGCTTTATTAACGCATTATGGTGTTCAAACTGAACATGTTTTTCCTTAATTTTTTATGTCTAGCTAAAAATTGTTCAAATCAAAGATTTTCATCTACTGTCATTTATGTCGTTACATCTTGAATTGGTGCATTAAGATCACGTTCATCCTCGATTATCATATTGTACAATATAATACATGTAGTCGTTATATAGAGTAGCACTTTATTTCTCCAAAACGTGACTGTCCTGCAATAATTGTAAAATGTGATTTCGAAACTCCAAATGCACGTTCTACATCTTTTCGGCACGATTCTTGTTTCATCGTGAAATATTTCTTCTTTTGGAAACGTGGATCATGAATAGTTTGAACAATTGTAGACCATTTAATTTTTTGCATTGTTTATAGCGAAAATAATAACAAATCAAATTATACTAAAAATGATGAAAATAAAAAAAATTGAAATATTATTAATTCGTGATGAAAGTACTATATATTAAATAATATATTTTTTTAAAATATTATATTACATTTAAAAAGAATTATGAATATTAGAGATTTAATTAATGACCCTGTATAAAAAAAATGAGTTAATTATAAAATAATAGAAATAATAATTAAATATTGAAATATATATCTATATATATATATATATATCTATATATATATATATATATATATATATTTCTCACCAATATTGAAATAATAAACATACCTATGTTCCTATGCATGATAGGGGGCATAAGCTCTCAATTTTTTTTCTCTACATGGGGCCTAATCAAATAGTTGTTTAGTTGCAAATGTTGATGCTGATGCAGATATTCTTTCGGCCCAGCTTGTTTTTGGTGAATTATATGATGAATGCTTCAACATCGTTGTTTAGAAGGTTAACAGACTTTTTTAAAGGATATTGTACTATAATTCCTCATACAAAAAGACATATTCTTGAAAAAATTATTTTGGTTGAAAAATTTATTGGAGAAGTGACGAGTGTTTGAAGGGCAAGAAGAATTATTTTTGGAAAACAATAACCTGTTTATAGAATTCATATCGAATTAGGAGGATAATAATAAAGAAGAATTATTTGGAGAAAAATATTTATGAAATTCATATTAAATAATGAGAAGAATAAGGTCAAATCTATTTTGTGATTTAAAAGGAGCCGAAATTAGTTCTCACATAATTTCTTTTCAAATTTTTTGTTGTACTAATTCATTTTATTTATTTTTATTAAATTGTTCCAGACATAATTGATGTTTGTCAAGTGTCCAAATAATATTTAGTGATTAGGATCGTTTCATTATTTATGGCTACTAAAATAATTTTAAACCTAAAATAAATAAAAGACAAAATAAAAAATAAAATAAAACTGCCAGATTCACTAGAAGTTTGACTATTGACAACCATGTTTAGTACTTATTGAGAATATTTTTTCTAAAATGAAAATTGAAGTGTCAGGAATAAAATTTGGTAAAAAGTAAAATTAATTTTTGTAATTATATTGTGAGTTCATGGGGGAATTAAAACAAATATGTCATTATAGTTTTAAAATGTTGCACCCAGAAGTAGTATCTACATAATTTGTTTTCCATATAGATAATTAAAAATACCTTATAATAGTTCTTTGCTTGCTTTTTATTCATCATATGAATATGAATAAATTAAAGTATTGACAAATTCAATAATAATGGACCAAAATATTAAAAAAGTGTTATACTATGTCTTTTATAAATGCAATGATATTTTTTAAATGGCCTACCCAATATGTTCAACACATAAAGAAAAGAAAATGAAAAAATATTTTCTTTTGAGGTGATACCATTTTTTGGGGTGCCGAATTCATGTTAAAATATAATAATACTTATATGCCATTTTTTGGAGGTGCGGAATTCATGTTAAAATATAATAATACTTATTGTAATATTCTGCTGATAGTTGTTTTAATCTGGATATTTCTTTAATGTTATTTGTGATGTATTTTAGATATAACATATCTTAGGTTCTTAGGTACATATGTAAATTATTTTTCATTAGTTGTTCTAATAGTTTTGTATATTTCATAGCTTCTGTCCAATATTGTAAATATTCGTAGTTCATTTCAATCTGAATCTATTTCTAAATCATATAACTCTATTCTTTCGAGGTCTAAATATAGGTCGTGTAGGTCTATTTCATACCATTGTTGATTTAGTATATCTTCTAATTCGTCGTCATTAAATATTTTTTCCCATATGATTCTTCTTAATTCAATTATCTTTATACCTTTAAGTATATATAGGATTAAAGTTTTATATTTTTTTATTATTTCATCATGCATGTATGTAGTCATGTTCGTTGTTATGCAGGTTTTTTATTTTCAATTATTC
>JAJOOO010005919.1:0-39439 GCA_029582685.1 Solanum piurae
TCAATAAATTCAAATAATAATGTAAAATCTTAAAGCGGTTACTTTTACACTTTTTATTTTACTGGATACCACATTTTATGGCAACACTATATTTTTAAAAGCAGTGAAGGAGTCATTTGAAAAGTCAGAAACTCTTCATAAATTTTTTTGGTTGTGAACTCTTTCACCACATTCATTGTATTTAAAAATATATAGTGTTGCCACAAAATGTGGTATCCAGTAAAATAAAAACTGTAAAAGTAACCGCTTTAAGATTTTACATTATTATTTGAATTTATTGAAAACTGTAAGAATTTAATTGATTTTAAAAAATATATAGGTAAAAGGTGGTTACCTATTTGAGCAAAACTGTTTCAGCTATTATTTTTTAAATGTTTCCAGTTTTCCTTTTCATTTTTTTAATTATTATATTTTAAATTAATTTTGCTAATTAATATTAATTGCAGTTTATTTTTACAAAGAACTGCCAAGTGCAGATTCTCAGAATAATAAAAGTGAAAAACTCAGTATGCAGCAAATTCCAAAAAATAATCTGCATATAAATACAATGAATGTGGTGAAAGAGTTCACGACCAAAAAAATTTATGAAGAGTTTCTGACTTTTCAAATGACTCCTTCACTGCTTTTAAAAATATAGTGTTGCCATAAAATGTGGTATCCAGTAAAATAAAAAGTGTAAAAGTAACCGCTTTAAGATTTTACATTATTATTTGAATTTATTGATAACTGTAAGAATTTAATTGATTTTAAAAAATAAATAGGTAAAAGGTGGTTACCTATTTGAGCAAAACTGTTTCAGTTATTATTTTTTAAACGTTTCCAGTTTTCCTTTTCATTTTTTTAATTATTATATTTTAAATTAATTTTGCTAATTAATATTAATTGCAGTTTATTTTTACAAAGAACTGCCAAGTGCAGATTCTCAGAATAATAAAAGTGAAAAACTGGTGATTTTTTTTGTTGTTGAAATCACGTTTCTTTTCTTTTTTCTTTTTAATATGTTTTTTTGTCTAATTTTCTTCGTAGGTTATTTATTAGTAACAATTTTTATTTTATTTTAAAAAGAGAATTTATTTGTATCCCATTATGTTTTAAAAACACTCTTTCGTGTTTTCCATTTTTTTTCCTTTTAGATTTGTAATTTTTATTTTTTATTTTCGGATTTTAAATTAATTTAGTTAATTCATTATTATTATTATTATTATTATTATTATTATTATTACTATTATTATTATCATAAAAAAAAATATTTTCCACAAAAAAAGTTGAGTTGGTTACTTTTATGTTTTAAAAAACACTCTTACGTGTTTTCAATTTTTTTTCCTCATAGATTTGTAATTTTTATTTTTTATTTTCGGATTTTAAATTAATTTAGTTAATTTATTATTGTCATTATTATTATTATTATTATTATTATTATTATTATTATTATTAGTATTATTATTATTATTATTATTATTATCTATGTTTGTTTTCTTTAAATTAGGAGGATGTGGAAAAATGGTTAAAATTTAAAAATACCTTTCCACAAAAAAACGACCACATACGTTATTTGTAGAGTTTTTTTTTTATAATTATAAATATAGATTTACAGTTATTCCTATTTTCTAGAACTAATTTAAAATCATTTTTTAAAAATAATTTTAATTATTTAAAAAGTCTGATTTTTGTGGTGTTGACATGTAAGCGCTATCACCTCTCCTATTATATATATAATATATATAGAAGATTACTTTTACTGTTTTTTTATATAACTTATTTTGGATTAAACTTTTAGAATAATTTTAATGAACAAAATGAACACCACTTTAAATTTATAATGTTAATAACATTTGTGAGTATTCATTTACACTTAATGAAATAATTTATTATCATAAGATATATATACATAACTTATTTTAAATAAAAAATAAAAAATATTTAATAGATGTTGTTTAAAAGAATAATTTCATGAATAAATATTAGGCGACTAGGGTATTACTAGGGGCATTTTTGAAATTACATTTTATTAGTTAATCTTTTCTTCTTCTTTTTCCCCTCTTAATACTTTTACTCTTTTTTTTATATACCTTATTTTAGATTAAAACTTTAAAATATTTTAATCAATACCATTTTAAACTTACACTGTTCATAACATTTGTAAGTATTCAATTTCACTTAATGAGATGATTTAATATCATAAAATATATATATACCGCACTCTATTGGTAGTTGATTAATAGCTACAAAATTGGAGAATTAATCAGAGTATTTTTATTATATTGCATTTATTTTTATCAAGTATGACCATAGTTTGGAAATATTAAAATCATAGTCAGTAATCTTTAAGATAACAATCAAATTCAAGAAGTGATCCATCTCTACACGCTTGATCTATCTTTGGTGGAGGAATCTCTTGTCTTGTCCGAATCCAATGATCAGTACAAAGGGTATAACACACGTCTGATGTTGATGAAGGAGATCGGGTACATGCACATGCTATACAAAGTATAAAGAATAGCATGCAAATTCGCTCTAATACCATTATTTTATTCATACTTACGTTCCTGCAAAAATACAATTATAATAAACAGTTTCATAAGCATATTCTTTCATAAATTAAAAATATTGTATAAGCAGAAAGTGCACTCACATATTTAGATTACCACTTCAGTTGATTATTAAAGGCATAATAATGATAATAATAATGATGGTTGATATGATATTACGCCTAAATCACATTAATAACACACATTAATTTTGCTATTACGTACATTTGTATGGTAAATGCGTGGGCAACCACTTTTCAAAAACTCATAATGTATAAACTTATGGGTATCAAAATTAAATTCAATCCATCTAATCATGGGTTATTTATCCATTTATATATTAGCCCAATACATTTTAACTCATTAAAAAATGGTTGATACTTAATCCAAATTGACTCAAGAGATCTTGTCAAAATATTTTAATTTTTTTTATATATATATATAGAGAGAGAGAGAGAGAAACAATTCTAATAGGTACTAAATATTTTTTTAAAGAACAAGTAAAACATTTAAAATTTAGTAAAAATAGATTATGCTGGGTTTTGACCCGTTTTATGATATATTATTTGACCCATTTTGGTCAAACACTTTTGCTCCAAATATATTTGAATTGAATTGGACCTTCAACTCATTTGTTATTAAGATCCATACGACTCATTTAAATTTAATTCAACCCGACCAATTTCCACACGCACATGAACTAAAGTAAATGTTTCCATTCAACAAATTCCTAGTGTAAAGAATACAAATTCTTTCAAAAATAGAAGCATGGATATCAAGAGCCAATTAAATAAAAAGGAGAAGTTCTCTCTTCTTTTTTCTTTTTGTTTTAAAAAAACACTCAAAAACGAATTGTTTACCCTTTTCTTTATAGCACAATAATGTATGGTTTAGACTTATCTTTTTCAAAGACAATGTTACCCCATATATATATATATAGTGAAATCAATTAATAGAATTTAGATAAACAAAAGACGTTATAGATGAATAAATGTTTAATTAATTTTAATTAAGAGATGTACCATTTAATTAAAATTAATAAATAATTTATTCATCTATAAGTGTGTTACATATTTAATTATATTAATTGCTCTCACTATGTATACACAGAAACATTGGCTTTGAAAAATGCAAGTCTAAATCATACATTATTATGCTATCAAAGAATGAGTAAGCGGATTTTATTTAAGTTTTTTTTTTAAAGAAAAAAAGAAGAAGAAAACTTCTCCTTTTTATTTAGTTGGTTATTAATATCCATGCTTCTATATTTGAAACAATATTTGATCTTTACACTTGAAAAGCAATTGCTCACTGCAATTTACCGTACCAATGCAATAGAAAAATTGATCATATCTATCTAAACTAGAGGGGCAATGGCCCGTGCTCAAGCACGGGCCCAATATTTTTACACTTTAAAGTGATAAACGCATAAAGATACACAATTATGAATGTTTGTACCTATGTTGATACAAAAGTATGTTGAATTAACAAAAACTTAAGTTTACACCAAAGAAACACCTTCACATAGACAGTATACAGATCCAAAACAAAATAACACCATTAATAAACTATTTATCTAATACTCGTATCTTCAACTCAAATTATTCGTAAATTGAACTGTTTTGACCGTCTGTTATACCTGCCAACTCAACCACAAGTTTTTTTTTGGTGCCGCCTCCAGTTTGAAAGTTGTAGGAAGAGCTTTAAGATGTGTATTATTTTCCACCTTCAAAATTTCTTATTTTTGTAGTCGTCGCGCATTGAGTTCTACACAACCAGAAACACAAGTCACATGTACACACGAAAGCAATATATTTAGAAGACAAAACTCAATAATCTTTTTCTCTCCTTTAATCTAGGTTACTACACCTGACATAGAATTTTCAATAAATCAAAATCAAATTTACCTTCAAGGAGACGACAAAAAGTTAAGACATTTTTTTATCTAAATCATGCACCAATAAAATTGAAGCTGACGTAAAATATTCTGAATATCCAACATGTAATTTTTATTTCTAATAAAAAAGGGACAATGAAATAGACAACAATACATGTTGCTCATGTTCAACATGTTTACGCATTTGACCTTTCAAAGATGGATGATCTCCATCAAAAAATAACATCGAGGAGCTTAAGTCAAATCTGTTTAGTTAGAGTGCATATTGCAATCAATAAAAAGAAGGGATATGATTGCAACCAAGTGCATTACCAAACGTTGTTCCCTGTATCTTGTAATCGCACGCAACCAGAGAGAATAAAATACGATAATTAATTTTTCTATAACATAGAAGACATCATGAATTGCTCTACCTTACAATAATGTTCTCAATTACAATTCTTCAATCAACAAAACCATACAGGAAAAATAACCGTTGGAAAAAAAAAAACTCACTCCACCTTCTTATTTCCTTTTGCTCACATGAACTTACAAAACGCATGACATAACATTTTAATATACATAAAGCAGGGAGTTCATAACCCGATTTCAGACATAACACTAACCTGATGTGGATCTGTCGATCGGAGGCCCCCAAAAGAGATTGCACATTCACAATATATCAAAAAGAACATCACTTTGCTGATGATTACAAATTTCATGAAGAAAAGATCAAACATGTTACAACCAAACAAAGACACCGTTGCGACCGAGAGAAATACATACAATCTTAACATAATCTCTATTGTAGTAAAATAGTATATAAAGTAACACTAACCTGTTAATCTGAAACACTGAAGCGGTAAAAAAACTGAATGACTTCCATATCATTTTTGTTGTTTCATCCTCCCTAAATGCAAATGATTAGTCTGTCCCCATTATCAAGGATAGTTATACCTACTGATAATTCAAAAAAAAAAAACTTATATTTTTCAGTAACCAAAAGTCGCAAAAATAAGAAAGTTACTTCCTACAATTAGATAACATAATGACAATCTTAAATATAAGGAAAGAAAATCTAAATTACATTACATTATATCTTTAGTGTTCATGTCTCGCAAAAATCAAAGTTTTATTAAAACTTTAATCTCACTCATAGTCATTTAACTTAAGCAGTAGGAAATTTAATTGGCCAGCTGCACGCTGAAACCCTCAATAGGAAAGTAAGAAATTTCCATAATCCTCTTTTTCTCCTTAGTAGTTAAGTTATGCATACAATAACAAATTCAAAGTCAGTAGGTCTCCTATTATGTTCATGCCTACTATGTTCCGTGAAATAGCTGAATAAAGAATCTCTTGATATGTAGAGGGAAAAAATATCATACTTTATTTTAAAATTTTCCAATCAACACTCGGTGAGCAAATTTAGTCAGCTAGATGTACGGCTGAGGAGAACAACTAAAGTATCAAACTTATCATTAAAGGGTGCAACAATCAAATTGCTCTCTTTTCGTGTGCCTGAGATTACATCACCAGTTATAATGCAATGTATTGCAGAGCAGCTGAAAAGATTTCGAGAGATATTGCTAGAAAAAAAATTCTAAGTGTCATGAAGGCTAAAAGAGAATTAAAATAAAGGATGCAAATTGATTATATTACGGTGACTAAAAATGGAAGGGAATATATTAAGTAAGATTATATCACATTGATGGTGAATAAAAACAACCTCAATAATTGGTAAATCAATGACTCTGTCAGGACCATACTTATGCAAGAGTCCTTTAAAGACCTGCCAATAGAAAGGAGAAACAACTTCACTACTGCATAGCGCGCACGATATTAAATTCATCAATGAGTGCAAAGTAATAATTCTACCTTGTAAGCACCATGATATTTCCAGAATCGTTCAAAAAGGTAATTAAGCATAGTAGGAAACAAACAATTTCAATATTATCCCGTTGTTAAAGAACATAAGGCGCCACAATTCATATCAATTTGGCACATACAATTTTATTCTTTGGATTTTTTTCCAATTTTAAATTAGGAGATCAAGGTTTTTGGAAGAGTATAATCCTAAAGGAGGTTGATATAGTCTAGCTCAGCATATCATCTTTGCTAATTCATTCTTCCTGGTTCCTAACAATCAATCCCTACAACATCCTGCAGTCAAAAGTTACATATTGCGTTAAGGATATTCGGATCAATTTGGTGCATGCAAAACGTTAACTTCTTCATGAGCAACTTCGACACATATATGATGCACCTTTGTCTTCTCCACTCCCTGTTGAGTTGACCGTTAATTAGGAATCAATTGATTTTTTAGTATATCTCGATAAATTTTTTAATTTATATAACTCACTTCTATATAAACAACCAAGATGCTTAGAACATACATAACATATTCACTGTGGCTTACTTCTATAAAAATGTAACACATCGCAAATTGAAATAACTAGGAAGAAGTTAAAAGTTTGAGAAAGAATCATTTTTGGAAATAATAAAAATCTGGAAAATTGGTTAAGTTTGAGTTTTTTGATCAACTTAAAATGACCATAACTCCTAGCTCAGGATGAGTTAGGTGTACTTCCAGGTATGGTTGGAAAGCTCTTGGAATAATCTTTCCAACTCCGCCAAGTTTGCGTGATTCCGAGTTCGTATGAGTGAGATATTCCCTTTGGAAGTTGGACTGTCCAAATAAGGAAATGTCCAATCCGGATTTTTAAAGGGTGTTTTGGTCTTTTCCATACCCTATTATTTTAATTCGTTTTTGGTGAGTTAATTAAGGGTCAAAACTGAATTGGTTCAGTTTAGGCAATTGGAGTGTTACGCCGTAATTGAACTATCTTTAGAAAAATCACTTTTTTGAAATGCTGCAAGTATAAAACAATTTGAGAAAAATACTTAGAAAAATTAAGAGTCGCCTCTTAATTCTGTAAAGAAATTAAGAAAACTTAATTTAAAAAGACTCTAACAGATTCAATCTTTAAAAATTTAGAGAAAATGGGTAAAGGGTTCTTATTTACGCTTCAAGAAGGTTTTTAAGGCATTTGAAAGTCCCACTAACACGCGGTTATCCTACGACTTGGTTAATATATTTTTGACTATCTTTTAGGTATATGATTTAACATAAAATATATAATAATTTACAATATTCGATTAACTTTGATAAAATAGTGAAATAAAGAACATTTTTTTAATTTTTAAGAAAATGGGACCTTAATTGAAACAACTTGGTCAATTATGATTTTAACAAAATTAGATTAATTAGGACTTACTTGACTCATTTTTTTAAAATAATAATTTAAACCAAATTGGTTAATTTAAGCATGAAAATCATTTTAAATTAATTGAAGAATAAAAGCAAAGTTTTGACTAACTTTTTGAGAAAGTGACGAAATAAAAGAAACCCATTTTTTAAAAAGTTTATTGAAGAAAAATACTTAACTTAAAACAATTTTAGAAAAAATGTGTGAAGAAGCGTTAAATAGCACATTTTTTAAGAACAAACGATTTAACTTAATTGAGGATGTAAAATTTGACCAATATATAATTAATAAAATAAATGACCTCAACACATGAAAAAAAGTATTTAAAGCAAACCAACACAAAGAAAATAACTCATCTTTTGGGGAATCTAATTAAGTTAATTAAAATATTCTATGGTTAGAGTTAAATAAAATTAGTCAAGCACAAGCAAAACAATTAGAAAAGTAAAAGAGATAAGGAAATTGGGCTCCTTCTTGGCCCAATTTCGCTGCAAATTTTTGAGCTTTAATCCAATTACCTTTTTGCGTATACACCGGATGTATGTCAATGTATATGAGCATATATATCAGCTATTTTCATGTATCTCTTGCTTCCGAACACCTGTATTTCACCTCAGACTTGTATTCCCACATTTTTGACTTGTATATTGATGTATACTGACTGTATACAGTGTATATTGAATGTATACTATTCATCTTAGAACTTTTGGAGGCTTGTATTTCGACTGCAGCCTTGTACCCCTGTCCATCCGCTTTCAAAACTCAAACATGATGACAATCGACTCGATAAAAAAGAGGAGTGTTGGGTTTCAACCCAACTCGGGATGCAAGGAGTGAAGGAGAGAGTCCCAAATTGGACTCAGAACAAGAGATTCATGCAAGGAAAATAAAATGATAAGAATTAGAATGGTAATTCAAACAACTCAGAATCATTCTCAGCGAATGATGAGAGACACATTACAAGAAGCATTTAATAAGCCATAACAAAATGAATTAACATATAAAGCTAAGTATCCACCAGTAACAAGTCAAACATTTATTAATTTAAGAACAAATAGTTGCTGGAAAACATATGTATAGTAACCAATGCATACAAAATAAAAATGATAATAATAAATAAATGAGAAAAGAAAAAAAGTAGTGGGGGCATGAATCATGTTGACTATGAGCATCAAAAATTAAATTATATTCACCAAATTGCATATAGTTAGTTGATTTGAACTCAAAAAGATCCTAAAAATGAGTAACGCACACTTCAAAGGACATTAGCTCACATAAATAAATTCATACAAATAAATAAAAGAACATGCTAAGGTAAAGATTAATGCATACTTATTCGATTAGGAATCACAAGGGAAGATATTGAGCTCACTTGTAACACTGCATATACATGGATATTCACAACTTTCTTCCAAATACAAAAATTCCAAACACTTAAACAAACTACAGGTGAGCAAACATAGATACACTTCTGCTTGGAACACCAAATGCTACTAAATTAAGACATTCTTTTGAATAGCAAGTTGATGGCCAACATTTCGGGTAGCATCCAACACAAAGAAAATGAAAACTTGATCCAAAACACAACATGTTGAACATTAGGATAATCACGAAATTTGAAAATAGAGAAGACAAGCTCTTGCATCCAAACAAAAATAGACGATACAACACACGATTTCATATCACCTAATCTTGAAATTCTGCCTTCATTTCGGAGGGAAGCCAAACACCAATAGTAATAAAACTTAAGTGAAACCTTTGACCATAAGAGACTGTGAAAACTTAAACATGAGTATTCAACGACATTCAAACAAGCGAACTAGAGATGAGGGCTAGCGAAATAGCCTTAAAATTACCATTGAGAAGCAGCGAAGCTAGGCATGAAAATAACAAAATTTGAAACGACATCAGGAGTAGACAACGACATTGCTAAAGAACACATATACTACACATCACTATGCCAGGAATTTAATAACAAGCAACAACAACACAGACCTCCGAGACACCGGAAACATCATTTCGAAATATTAAGGACAAAAATATTGTAAAAGATGAGGCGTTACCTTTTCGAGGGCAGCGAACTAGAAACGACGAGCTTTGGACAGTGATTCTTCTACCACTAGATTCAAGTACTAATAATAGCAAGCCAAGAAGTTCAAAACCAGCTACGAATAGAGATTTCCTTGGAACCTAGGATTAAAGAATCGCTTGAAAATTTTCAATTGTAAAATGACTATTGCTTCAAAACTAAACTCCAAAACCGTGACAAAATCCAATTTCAAAAATAAACTCCCCCCATCACTTGAATGTAAATGATTATTTATAAGGGAAGTTGGGGTGATTTAGGGGGGAAATCCGTTGGAATTTTGAAAGAAAAGTTTGAATTTTCCTTTGCTCCTTTTCGAGATCAACAGTAAAAGGCAGGGGAGTCCTTCTCTGCGCTGAGACTCCGCGAAAGGGGGGGAAAAAGAGACATGAGGGTGATAGATTAGGTTGCTAGGGTTATGGGTTCGCAGAGTAGTTGGATGAGGGCTCTGGTTTCTCACAATTTTTTGCTGTTGTCCGTGATTTCCGAATTTGCTGGAATTTTCTGAGTTGCATCTGGAGAAGAAGAACGTGGTGGGGTCGTATGGTATGGCTATTGATGCTGTATTTCCGGGCATACTGGAGCGGGGAAGAAGAAGAAGAAAAAGATATGCATAGGGGTCGCGTGCTGTTCTCATTGGAAGAAGAAGAAGAAAACGTATAAGGGTCGATCGGGTACTGGTTGCAGGCGTTGGAGAAGAAGAACGATGGGGTCGGTCGGGTCATTTTGGTGTTGCTGTATGTATGTTGCTGTGGGCTGGGCATTGTATAGTGGGCTGCTGGAATTTGGGATTTTGGAATTGGCCCAAATTAGATTCAAGATTGGAGGCAAAATGGGTTAGATTTGTAATAAAATGTTTGGCCAAATGGATTGAAATTATAGTCAATTAGATTTAAGAAGTTAACCGAATTGAGTTGATTGGCAAATTCGGCTAAAATTTAAATAGGATGAATCAATAATTAACTAATGAGCTTCTTACTCTTAATAAAAATAATAATTAACTCAAAAATATAAACTATTGAATAATTAAACTAATTAACCAAATATTTATTTAAGCAAAATCTTTTTGAGATGATTTTCGAATATTTATAAAATGTAGTAAATACATACAAAATTAATATATAAATTATTATTTTTTTAAAAATTATAAAAATGAAAAAATTACTTAAAATGACTTGGAAAATATTTTTGGTTTTTATAAAGTCAATTATTTCAAATCGTTGGAAATTTAAGAAGATCGATGACTAATTTATATTGTGGAGAGCCAAAATTAGGTGTCAACAGTTGTCCCTCGTTTGACTTGGATTGATGAAAGAAATTCGAGGCAAACGAATTTGACGGATCCAATTTTGACCGACCACATCTTCATCTTTTGAAAAAGGATTTTGGTACGGATTTTAGGAATTATGGTTGAACCCCGGTAATGGGTTTCCTTCATATCTCAGGTTATATGAGAATGCAGGCCACTTGTAGTTCGATACGCTTGATTTGACGCACAATTATGAAAGAATTCAAAAACTATCCCGATATCAAATTATAAAGTGACCGGAATGCTCAAGAATAAGATTTGAGAGAGGATGTTGGAATACAGACGAGTTTTCAACATTGAGCCCGCCTACATATCCTTTAAACCTTAGGAATCAGGTTGTTTGTAGTTCGACTTGATCGGTTGAAAAGGAAATCTATTATGCTAGATAACTTTCGGTTCTGAAAGAGTGACAAGTAAGTCGAGTATGAAAAAGAGGCTTGCAACCTCTTAGCCATGAATGTGGCGCGCTTCATACCCATAATTAAGAACTTACACGGACATAATTTCCAAATCTCTTGGTGTATTGTCGCTCAGATTGGAAAGCTACCTCCGGTGAGAGTGGAAAGTTTTCCGACTGCGAAATTGGAACTGATAAACCCAAGGAAATGCCCACATGCCTTTTGATAGGGGTGTGGTTTGATTGTGGTGGAAGTCACCCCTCAGTTCACGTCCTAAGAGTTTGATACTCCTCTTTGGACTATGTCCCAGTTCGCTGCTAAGAAAACTTCCACGTTGTGTTGCATCATTTTTGATGTCGTCCGCACCTGTGGTTTTATTTGAGTTTTCATCCTCTCGGATGCTCTTGACAAAGATTGAAATAAAACTCATTAGTATAAAATATAATTCAAATGGAGAGATAGTGTCATTTACCATGTTGGCGCTTAATTGTTCTCCTTGAATATTTGACGTCAACTTCTTTCAGTTTGACGTAAAGCAAATAAAGCCTGTATCTCATATTTGCGACATGACTCTTCACTGTACTCTTCTTTTAATATCGAAGTAGTAAAATAGACTAATGTAATATGTTGATGGTTCTGTTGATGGTTGAGTATGATGGCCCTCTTGGCGGTCTGAATATGATGGCCCTCTCGGCAGTTTGAAATATGATGGCCCTCTCGACAGTTTGAAATATGATGGCCCTCTCGGCAGTTTGAAATATGACGGCCCTCTCGGCAGTTTGAATATGCAATGGCCCTCTCGGCGATTGGAACATGCAACGACCCTCTTGGCGGTTTGAATATGCAATGACCTTCTTGGCGGCTTGAATATGCAATAGCCCTCTCGGTGGCTTGAATATGCAATGGCCCTCTCGGTGGTTCTAATATGCAATGGCCCTCTTGACGGCTTGAATATGCAATGGCCCTCTTGACAGTTTGAATATAAATGCCTTTCTTGGCATTTTGATATGCAATGACCCTTTTGGCAATTTAAATATGAATGGCCCTCTCGGCAGTTTGAATATGAATGACCCTTTTGGCAATTTTAAATATGAATGGCCCTCTCAGTAATTTCGAATATAAATCCCCCTCTTGGCATTTTGATATGCATGGCATTTTGAATATGATGGCCCTTTTGGCAATTTGAATATGAATGGCCCTCTTGGCGATTTGAATATGATGGCCCTCTTGGCGATTTGAATATGAATTTCACTATGAACGTCGTCTTTCATCAATATTTGATATGATGATAGGTACTTTTTGATCATAACATCATTTTCATCGGTATCTCGCAACCTTAAGCGGTAGATACTATTCTTTAATCTGTCAAATACCTCTTTGATCAAATGAAGATGTTACACTCACTAATTGATATTTGTTGGATATGTTCTCCTGAACTAGTTCGTTGATAAATATAGCTCCTTTCATGATCTTATTATACCCTGCATCCACAAAAACATGTTAGTTTTGGAACACTGATCTGTGTTGAAGTCACCTTGCTCCTGGTCTCGTTATCTCTGGAACTTTGTCTGGTAGATCCAATGAATAGCAGTAGACAAAAGACAAGTTCATAACTAAATTAAAACATTTGCTAGGTTCGAAGTTTTGAAAAATAGTTTTAAAGAAAATCTCTGCCAATTAACTGTCACGACATGCACGACACGAACAAAACCATTTGTCTCAGATTTTGACATGCTAGGTAGCTTGCTGGCAACTTAAAACCCTTTAAGAACACGTCAATTTGAGGTAATTGAAGTTGACTTCGAAGGTCCGAGTATCCTTGATGAAATTTTTGAGGTCCTTCTAAAAAATTCTATCCAGTTAGATGCTTCAAAAACAAATCTGATGATGATCACGGGAGTCTTGAATTTGAGATCTCCTCAAAATTATTCCCAGTTGCACATTTCGATATGATCCTTGAATCTTGTTTCTAGGAAATGACTCTTCTTGTAGAATTTTTGAGGTCCTCTAAAAAATTCTGTCCCAATTTCTATTATGAGGGGAAATGGAAATCTTATTACGAATATGACCGAACCCTTGTGGCGCCTACGTATTCCGTTGAGGCAGGAATCAGGTCAAACGTAGTTCCCATCTTGAGAATTGACAAAAATAGAAAATTTGATAAGGAAACGACCGAGGCCGACATAGGCCGCTTACGTAACTCATTCTTGAGAATTCATCTCAGACATAGTTCGTTACAAAGGGAATGTTTCAAAACATAATGCAATAATGATTACAAACAAACTGCAATTACAAGGAAATGAAGGAAAAAAGTATCGTTCTTCAAATGTAGTATCTCTTGACGGCATTTGAATTGATAGCTTTGCGCCACATACGACCGCCCATCTCTGCTAGAACCAAAGCTCCTCTTGATAGTACTTTGTGGACAACATATGATCCTTGTCAGTTAGGTGCAAATTTCCCTTTATATTCCTCTTGATGAGGGAAAATGGGTTTCAACACCAATTGGCCTACCTAAAATGTTTGAACTCTTACTTTCTTGTTGAAAGCGCGAGTCATTCTCTGTTGATACAACTGGCCATGACAAACAACACTCATTTTTTTCTCATCAATCAATGTTAACTGCTCATATCGGTCACGAACCCATTCGGCATCGCTCAATCCAGTTTCTTTAATAATCCTTAAAGATGGTATCTCAACTTCAACTGGTATCACTGCTTCTGTTCCGTATACCAATAGATAAAGAGTTGCTCCAGTTGAGGTTCGGATTGTGGTGCGATAACCTAGCAAAGGATAAGGCAAATTTTCATGCCAAAATTTGTAGTTGTCAATCATCTTTCTGAGTATCCTCTTGATGTTCTTATTAGCAGGTTCCACAACTCCATTCATCTGAGGATGATATGCAGTTAAATTACAGTGGGTAATTTTGAATTGTTCACATATCTCTTTCATCAAGTGACTGTTCAGATTTTCTCCATTGTCTGTGATGATAGACTCGGGAACTCTAAAACAACAAATCAAATTATTGCGAACAAAATCGGCCACAACTTTCTTCGTCACAGCTTTGTAGGAGGCAACTTTGACCCACTTTGTGAAATTATCAATGGCAACCAAAATGAACCTATGACCATTTGAGGCAGCAGGCTCAATCGGTCCAATAACATCTTTGCCCTAAGCTGCAAATGGCCAAGGGGAACTCATCTCTTTGTGCTCGTGGGGAGGTACTTTGATCAAATCTCTATGTACCTGACATTGATGATATTTTTGGACAAATCGGCCGCAATAACTTTCCATAGTCATCCAAAAGTATCCCGCCCTTAGGATTTTCTTTGCTAATGTAAACCCATTTATGTACGTCCCACACACTCCAGCATGCACTTCTTCAAGCAATCTCGTAGCTTCTGCAGCATCCACACATCTTAGTAACCCTAGATCAGGAGTCCTCCTATAAAGGACCTCTCCATTCAAAAAGAAGTTGTTTGCCATTCTTCAGATTGTTTTCTTCTGAATACTTGTTGCTTTTTCCGAATATTCGCCAGCTTCTAAGTACTTTTTCACATCGATATACCATGGATTCCCATCCCATTCCTCTTCCACATGTGAACAATGTGCTGGTTGTTCTTTTAAAACTATCTCAAGTGGATCGATATAACTCTTTTCTGGGTGTTGTATCATGGACGATATGGTTGCAAGGGAATCAATAAGCTCGTTCTGTATTCTCGACCTGTGTCTGAACTTGGTCTTCCTAAATCTTTTGCATAACCTCCATACCAATTGTACGTAAGGTAAGATTTTAGGATTCTTCACAGCCCATTCTTCATGGACTTGATGAATCAACAAATCAGAATCACCAATTATCAGTAATTCTTGAACATTTATGTCAAGAGCCATTCTAATGCCAAGAATACATGCTTCATACTCAGCCATGTTATTGGTGCATCGGAATCTAAGCTTTGCTGTTGTTGACACCCAATTTTGACCCTCCACAATATAAATTAATCATCGAGGTTCTTCAATTTCAAACGATTTAAAATAACTAGTTTTATAAAAACTTGAAAAAAAATATATAGTTTACAAGTTATTTTAAATAGTTGTGTCACTTTTATAATTTTTAAATAATATATATGTTTTATATAAATATGTATATGATTAATGTATTTTATGAATATTTAAAAATCATCTCAAAAAGACTTTATATTTTAAATATTTTATTAGTGATGGTTATAAATTTTGAATTAACGAGTTTTATAAAATTCAAAATACTTTCAAGTTATTTCTAAAGAAATTTCGTCCTTTAATAATTTTAAATAATAAATATGTATATTTTTACAATCACGTCATTTTATAAATATCGAAAATTATCTCAAAAGATTTACATTTATGTTAAGTATTTTATTAATTTACTTTAGTTTAAGTTATAGTTATAATTTCTAGTTAATTAGTTTGTAATTAAATTAATTGTTTTATAATCAATTTATTTGGAAGCTCATTAATTAATTATTTTAATTTGTCATCTTTAATTATAAGTCGAATTTGCTAATTAAATTCAATTTGACTAAGTTCTTAATTTTAATTAGCTACGATGTCAATCAATTTGACCAAATTCTTAATTCAAAACTAGTCCCTTTTTACCTCACCCCATACCCAATTCAATAGGCCAATTTTGGGCCCATTTTCATTTCAAATTTCCAGCCCATTTCTCCCTTTCTCACATTAATTTCAGCAGCCCAACTTCATAACAATTCCCAGCCCAACATACAATACACAACAATTCCAAAACAACCCAAAACCAATCCCACTCCCATACGTTTCTTCTTCCTTCTCCGTGGAACGTGAACAAACCCAGAAATGAACAGCAGTCCAGCGCAGTGAATCCCAGCAAATCCGTAAAAGCAGCCATACCCTACGACCCCTATATCGTCTTCTTCACACAAAATCCCACCAAATCGCGAAAATCTGGCAACCTTATCTCTTGAGAAGAGATTTTTGAATTTCAAATTTGGAAATCATCCAATCTTTTCAACCCGTTTCCCCCCTTTTTCAATTCCAAATTCGGCCTATAAATACCTCTGTTCACTGTAAAAAAGAAAAAAGGAGAGGAAGAAACACATAAAGTTTTTTTTAGAAATACAAGTCTTATAAGGCTTAAGAGTTGAGAGGGGGAAAATGGAGGGGATATAGTTTACAGAGACACAAAAAATACAGAGAGAACAATGTGAAAGAGAAAAAAAACCCAGAGAGTTTGAGTCTCTTCTATTCAAATTTGAAGTTGTTTTATTTTCCGAAACTCATCAAAATCTGCTCACAGTGGTGAAAGTTCTTGGTGGTTAAGCTCGTTGTCCTAGTCTCGCTGCTCCTAAGAAGGTAACATCCCTTTTCCGATTTTAGATTTCTTTGTCATGAGCCAAGAATCGCTTAGTTTATGACTTGATGTTGTGATCTTGTTGCTCAACTGATGTGACGACTGCTCATTTCTTGATCATAGGAAATCATTCAGATGTTAAAATTCTAAGAGTGTTGACGGCAAGTCGGTGGTATGACTTGTTTGATATTCATGTTGTTTGCTTAGTCTTTGTTTCCTTTCACGTTGAGTTGATTTATTTTGAGTTTGTCATAGTTTAAATTAAGTTAAGATTGAGTAGATAAATTGATCATTTAAGCTAGCTGCCTTAGGGCTAATTTTAGATTTAATGGAATGTAGTTTTGGGTTAGTGTCAATGACAACATTATCTTTTATGTTTTCTTGTTTGGATGTTTGCTAGTTCCCAGTAGATTGCTTTATTTTCTTTTATGATTGTTCAAATAATACTTGATGACAAGAAATCTTTTAATAGTTTATAAGATGCATATAGATCATCTGTTTAGAACTTCTAAGTAGTCTCTGTGTATCTTAAGCTGAATGAAAAACGGAAATCAAGGCGCCATCTGTTCTTATTTTCTTTCACTGTGGAGAAAATATTTGTTTTAGTTTTGTCCAAAATTTAGAGAACTTTGTTTTCCTTCTCCTTTGTTGCATATGTCTGATTATTGTTTGTTGTGGTTTCTATAGCTTGTTTTATTTTGACTCATTACTATGAGTATTAATTTTATTCTTTGTTTATGTCTCATGTGAACTTGTCGTGGAGTCCAATTTGGACTCAAATCCATCTCTCTTGCATATCGTCGAGTTATTTCGAGTCAACGTCACCATTGGAAGTATATGGA
Organism: Solanum piurae; assembly: GCA_029582685.1. Lineage (NCBI taxonomy): Eukaryota > Viridiplantae > Streptophyta > Magnoliopsida > Solanales > Solanaceae > Solanum > Solanum piurae. The sequence continues at coordinate 17,668 of JAJOOO010005919.1, forward strand.
ATTCGGGGAGGGAATCTATGTCATAAGGGAGCAGAATTACAGGTGTATGGAAGGCTGGATGTTAAAAATGGGATGTATACAGCAGTATACATTAATATACCAGCCAATATGTAGCCCATATACATTTGATGTACGTGATACAGGTTGGAGGCGTCAAAACGAACTGTATACAGTCGGTATATGGGTTGATATACAGGAAAAAGGGCTAAGAAGCGACCGATATACACTGATATACAACATATGTATACAAAAAAGGGTTTAGGATTAAACCCCAAAAATTCCAGCGAAATTGGCCCAAAAGGAGGCCCAAATTCAATTTTTCCCTTACTCTTTAATTATTTAATTGTGATTATTTATTATTATTATTTTTATTTTTTATATTAACTTTAACTTTAAATAACTTAATTAAAATTCCCCAAAGGACGAACTATATTCTTTATGTTAGATTTTAATAAAAAATTCAATTTCATCAACTCTTGTTTTTTTTTACATATTTAAATATGTTTATAGTTAAAACTTTCATTTGTCTTTAATTAGTTTAAAATGATTTCTTGATTTATCGACTAATTTAGTTGAAATTATTATGAGTCAAATAAATTTTAATTAATCTAGTTTGTTAAAATTTTAATCACTTGGATTTATTTCAAATGTTCATTTTAGGTCCTTTTCTCTAAAAAATAAAACAAAACAAAATGTGTCATTTATTTAATTATTTTCTCAAAGTTAATCAAATATTGTAAATTATTATTTTTTATGTTAAATTATTTCCCAAAGAATTAGTCAAAAAATATATTTTAGTCAAGTCGCAGGTAAACCGCATGTTAGCGGGCACTTTGAATGCTTAAACCCTTCTCGAAGTGTAAATTGAACCCCGAACCCTCTTTGATATTTTCAGCTGATTTTTTTTGTTTAAATCTTTGAAAATCACAACTTTTCTTAATTTCTTTAAAAAATTAAGTAGCGACTCTTTTCTAAGTATTTTTCTCGAATTGTTTTATACTTAGAACATTTCAAAAGTGATTTTTCTAAAGATAGGAAAAATTACAGCATAACAACTGTTGCTGGATAATGTTGCCCTGATTTAGATATCAACACTGCTCCAATTCCTGAGCCTCTAGAGTTCACTGCTTCATCAAAGAACATTCTCCACCTAGGATATGATTCTGATATATCTTCCCTTATAAATAATACTTCTTTATGAGGGAAATTTGTTCTAAGCGGTTCATATCCTTCATCCACTGGGTTTTCAACAAGGTGATCGACCAAGGCTTTCCCCTTGATTGCTTTCTGAGTCATGTACACAATATCGAACTCACTCAACAACATTTTCCACTTTGCTAGCTTTCCTGTGGGCATTGATTTCTAAAATATGTACTTGAGCGGGTCCATCCTCGAAATGAGATGTGTTGTTTAAGCCGACAGATAATGTCTCAATTTCTGAGCAACCCAAGTCAAAGCACAACAAGTTCTCTCTAAAAAGGTGTAATGAGCCTCATAGGATGTGAACTTTTTGCTCAAATAGTATCTAGCTCTCTCCTTCCTTCCGATCTTATCATGTTGTCCCAACACATACCCGAATGCATTGCCTGAGATGGATAAATACAATAGTAAAGGACTGTCTACATGTGGTGGCACCAACACTAGTGGATTCGAAATGTAACTCTTGATGGTGTCAAAAACCTTTTGACATTCTTCGGTCCATTTGGTTGGCGCATCTTTTTGTAGTAACTTGAATATGGGCTCACATATCACCGTTGATTGAGCTATGAATTGACTAATGTAATTCAGTCTCCCCAGAAAACTCATTACTTCCTTCTTAGTCTTTGGAGGAGGTAGGTCTTGAATTGCCTTGATCTTGGAAGGATCAAGCTCGATACCTCTTCTGCTAACTATGAATCCGAGTAACTTCCCTGCAGGTACTCCAAATGCACATTTGGCTGGGTTCAACTTCAAATCATACCTTCGTAACCTGTTAAAGAACTTTTCCAAGTGTATCAGATGATCCGAACTCTCTCGGGATTTTATGATGACATCGTCCACATACACCTCAATTTCTTTGTGGATCATATCATGGAAAATGGTGGTCATAGCTCTCATGTAAGTGGCTCCATCATTCTTGAGGTCGAACGGCATCACTCGATAATGGTAGACTCCCCAAGGTGTGATGAATGTTGTTTTTTCTGCATCTTCTTCTTCCATTAGAATCTGGTGGTATCCCGCAAAGCAATCCACAAAAGATTGCAGCTCATGCTTAGTACAATTATTGATGAGTATGTGGATATTCGGCAAGGGGAAATTATCTTTTGGACTTGCTTTGTTGAGATCTCGATAATCCACGCATATCCCGATCTTTCTATTTTTCTTCGCCACTGGAACAATGTTAGCCAACCAAGTGGGATATTTGGTCACTTCAACGACTTTTGATTCAATTTGCTTCATGACCTCTTCTTTTATCCTCAAACTCAGATCTGGCTTGAATTTTCTGGTTTTTTGCTTTACTAGGTAATATTTTGGATTGACAGGAAGTTTATGCGAAACAACATCAGTGCTCAATCCCGGCATATCATCATAAGACCATGCAAACACATCAATGTACTGTCTGAGTAGTTTGACCAATTCTTTTCTTTCTGTCGATGTCAAATGGACACTGACTCGAGTTTCTCTGACCGACTCGTCATTTCCTAAGTAATCTGACTCTGTTTCATCTAGGTTGGGCTTTTTATCGTATTCAGGTTGCCTCAAGTCCTCGGTAAGGTGTTCAGGCACCATAGTTTCCTCATCATATTCTTCACATTCATCTTCATTGACCATACTTGGTTCGCCCTGTTCGTGACATGTCATGACATTGGCAGGTTTAAATTCATTTTTACTGAGAACAACAAATCAACCATGTTAGATGGAAAGAGTTTAACGTACAAACTTTGGTCATGACTCATGAGTCATTTCCTTTTTAAACATTATGATGAAAAATAAAGTGATATAAATGGTGGTTTCAGGCCTCGTCCGAACAACACTGATTTTCAAAAAATAAAACTTCAAATCTTGTCTTTGTCTACCAAGCCATTCAATGGATCATGAGTGAAGTGGCCATCCAATTCTATAACATCTCTCCAAGTCTGGCATCTCGGATGATGGGTGTTGTGGTGCATTCTGCTGAGATCACAACACAATCTTTTTCATCAAACAATCTTACCATCCCTTCCACTAGACCATCAATCTCAGGCTCTAAAGCTTTAGCAACAAATGACTGGTACAATACTGGAATAGGCTTCGGTATATCACAGTCATGCTTCTTCCTTGTTTTTGCTTCAAACAATTCTTCCTCTGTTGGGGTGTAATCGACGCCGAAGCAATTTTTTTGAAGTGGTATAGGAATAGGTTCGGATATGCCATCCAAATTCTTGCCTGACCCACGCCCAGGCTCAAAACAGCTTCGTAGCATAGTTGTGGCTAGCATTTTATATATTGGCGGCATTGGTACTTGTGGTGTCGTATCTTCAAAAGCAACATTCAATATCTCCACCATGTGAAAGTCTGTGCCTTGAGAAGAATCTTCAATCACTGGAATGAAGAAGCCAGGGTAACTACGATTACTCCCTTCACCATGGATGACGATTTTATGATTTTCCCATATGAACTTTAAAATTTGATGCAATGTAGATGGGACTGCAGGCCCCATTTGGATGCACAAGTCCACTTCCCCCATAGTCTCTCTTTGCAAACCATCAAACGCCCTTACATTCATGCGACTTTGATAGATTTTCCCTTCATCATAATTTAGTTGAGTAAGGGTTGATAATGGGCAGATATTGTGTCACGCCCCGAGCCTACACCCTGGGTGGGACTGGCACTCGAGAACCATTGATGGCCTCAAGCGAACCCTTGGCTTGGCTTACTTACTCAGCGGAAGACTTAAACATAAGAGATAAAGCTCATGCAATAACTTAAAAGATAATAACTTAGCCAAAAATGGTAACTCAAGTATTAAACGTATACAACTGAAATGAATAAGACTAAAGAACTAAAACTATCTGTCTATGAAACCTCTAAGACAAAGAGGGATGTTGGGACAGGATCCCCGATCATCCTAACAACTGAAAACTAGAAAGCAAATGATAAAAGAGAGTCCTTCGGAATGCAAGGAGGCTCACCAACTGACTCTGAGTGCTGAACCTGATCAACGAGGCGCTGGATGCTGATCTTGGTTACCTATGTCTGGATCATAAGACGATGCAGGCCAACTGGCATCAGTACATTGAATGTACAAATATGCGAGTTGGAATGCTAAACACAACTTAGGCTTGAAAGGAATTTGAAAGAAATACTTACCTTGGCTCTTCTCAACTCATGAATACTTAACTTAAAATAAAGAAATGAAACACATGCAATATATGAAAAGCTTTGTAAAACAGTAAAAGCAACTTTGTTCGTTAAAGAAATGCAATAACAAACCCAACTTTACTCATATAATAAAGTAGTATAGTTTTTGTAGGAGATTCTCTAACCGACAACCACCACTATGAGCCTAAGTGGTGATACATCGTCTTGCCTACGCTGCCAGTACTGTCCTATACTTTGCCGTCATATAAAACGCTTAAATTAGTGGATCCACTAGCTTTACTTATGTGATCATTTAAAAAGCATGACCCATTAATACCCATGATGGTTACATGGTTTATGGAGACTTGAGTTAATATTAACTCGCATCCCCATATCGGTGCTCAATACCACTCCAAAAAATATACTTAGCTCATATGTTTTTGAAACAACTTCTTTCTTTGGTTTGAGATAATTACTCAAAACTTAGCTTAAAAGCTCTCTTGGAATCGATGTTCCATTTTCTTGCTCAAATGTGAAAACATTTATATACTCTTTGGGGAATACTTAGTTCCCTTATAGCTTTTTGAAAAATGAACTCAACTCTTTACTCTTTGCTTAACTTGAAACTTAAGTCTTAAAACAAAGTTTAAAACGTTTGTTAAAGACTTTTGAAAACTCTAAAAACTTGGCTTGACTTGCTTCTTAACTTCTAGACTTGACTTTTAACTTCTTGACTCTAATCCTAACTTTCCTTGATTGGATTATGGATTCAAGGTTAATGATCTCATATTTATGGATGATTTCATGGTGTCTAGATGTACCTTAGAGTGTTGGAATCAACTAGAAAACATAGGTACATTGCTAAGGAACAAGTACTAAAAGGTGGGGAACGAATGGGGAGAACAAGCGTCCCTGGCGCTCTGAGAGGCGCGGGGCGCCAATCCTCAAACTTCAGAGAACATATTAGGGCGCTCTGGCTGGCGCATCGCCCCAAGGGGTAAATTTAAAGACCCTTTTGGGGAGCGTTTGCTGGCGCGACGCCCCACCCATTCCCCAGGTGTTTGACGACTTTTCTTGCTCGTTTTTTACCTATAAACCCTCTAAACTTCAATGGTTCTTTCCCCAAACACTTAGAATCATTAATACGCTCAATATACAATAGATTCAACTCAAAATTACACCCGAAAACATGAATCAAATCATCAAAAAACTTTAACAACACAACCCACAAGAATTCAACGAAACTTTCAACAATGTTTATCAAGAACTCAATATCTAAACTTTTAAAGACTTAAATTCACTGAATTGAATCATGGTTGGCGCGTGGGCGAACTAACACAATGCTATGTGATCTCACATACCTTGTAGGGATCACCCCCGACGAAATCCACAAGCTATCCTTGACGAAGTCGACGAATCTTGCTTCCTCTTCTCCTTTCTCATTTTTTCTATTTTCTCCAAGCCCTAGCGTGAACTCTAACTTTTCTAAATTGACCAAAATCTGGTTTTACCCCAATTAGTCTCCTAAAAATGAATTAGGATAGTTAGGTAAGGAAAAGACTAAATTACCCTTCTAAAATCCGGATTAGACTTTCTTTAATCCAACAACCCAACTTCTAAAGGGCATAACTTACTCATACGAACTCGGAATTGCGCAAGGTGTAGTTTGAAAGATCATTCCAACCATATCTGGAAGTACACCTAACTCATCCTGAGCTAGGAGTTATGGCTGTTTGAAGTTGACTAAAACTCAACTTTTTCCTAACTTAAACAAATTTCCAGATTTTCATTCTTTCCAAAAATAACTATTTCCAATTATGAGCTTCTTCTTAGTTATTTCAAATTACGAGATGTTACATATTGAGCCCTAATCCATTATCAATCAATACTCGAGCTACAAACTTGTCCCTGCATTTGACGGTGATATACAAGGCGCAGTTGTGCATCACTCATTCGAATGGCAACTCCTCTTCTCGAAAAGAGATTTTATGACTCCCAATGACATGACTTACCATAGTGGCTAGATTCTCACCACTTGTTCCCATCGGTACATACGCTTCATTAAGTACCTTCAACAGTGCTTTTCGATGGTACTCAAAACTCATTAATAAAGCCCAAACAGAAATTTGAGCGGGAGTCTTCTCCAAATGCTTGACGATAGAATACTCCTTAGGCTGCATTCTTTGCCAAAACTCTTCAGCCTCACCCTCATTTATCGGCCTTTTATGGTTCTCCTTTCTTCGTGTCTCCTGAGTTAGCTCTTCTGGAAAGTAACATCTTTCAGAACGTGTCATCCTTTGTGCGGTAGCCACCTACACGACAAACTTTTCTTTGGGATGGTCATTGATTTTTAATTTTGCCAAAGCGAATGCCTGATGAGGTGCGGTTATTACTACAAACTCTGGACGGGCCTTTATGGTCAATGAGGCCACTGTTGGTATAAGTGAGTTGACATTGGCTTCACCGATAGTCCCATTTGCAAGCCAATTTTCATCTCTTTCAATCATGTTGATAGTAGCACCTCCATGATTTGGCAATGGGTTAAGGTTCATATTGGGGGTAGGGGATTGGAGAGTGATGACTCTGTTATTGATCAAGTCTTAAATCTTATGTTTCAGATTGATACATCCTTCTGTATCACGTCCTGCCCCTCCAGAATGGTACGCACAATGTTGATCCGCTCGGAAGAACTTTGTTATGGGATTAATTGTCCTTGCGTCTACTAGTTGGATCAATCATGTCGCTCTTAGACGCTCAAAGAGTTGGGTACGTGTTTCTGCCAAAGGATTTAAAATGCTGGGAGGCTTTTTTCGAGGTTAGGGTAGGGTAGATTGTTGACATTTGGGTTATTTTGTCCAGAAGTTTGGTAGACTTGTGCATTGGATTGGTGATTTGGTAGTGTATTTTGGTAGATAGGTGGTGGTGCTTGGTAGTTCTGTTGTGTATAGTAGATTGTGATTGGAGCTTGTGGAGATGATGGGTAAATATTTGAAGTGGGGAATCGGTTGGAGTTTCCAATGGTAGAACCAGACCCAAAATACCTTTGTGGCCTTGGCCTCGGGCTAAAAGATACAACAAACACGTCCTCTTTATTTTTCCTAGCGAATCATGTGGCCATGGATGGTGAGGATTTGTTGGCGGCCTGCAAAGCAGTGAGACTTGTAACATTTCTAGACTTGAGGCCATCCTCTATGGCTTCTCCCATTCTGATCAGCTCTGAAAACTTCTCTCCCATCATGGGCAACATCTTTTCATAATACTCGGGCTCCTAAGCTCGAATAAAAGAAAAGGTTATTTCGCTTTCAGTCATCACAAGTTGTACCTTTGCATCTTCTTTCCTCCAGCGGCACACATATTTACGATAGTCCTCCGTGGTATTTTGCTTGATTTTTTCCAAATAATATTTGTCACGAACAACTTCGACATTAAACTGGAATCTTTCCATAAAATCTTTGGCCAGATCCCCCCATGTAGACCACTAACGGAGTTCTTGAGATGTGAACCATTCTAACACCTCCCCACTGAAGCTTCGACTAAACAACCTCATAATTAATGCATCATTTTTCCCGATACCCACGAGTTTGTCACAATAAGCTCGTAGGTGAGCCATGGGATTGCCAATACCATTGAAGGTTTCAAATTTTGGAATTTTGTAACTTTTGGGTATTTCCAAGTCAGGGTGCATGCAAAGATCATCATACTCAAGTCTGTTATCTTCCTCGAAGATTGGACACTTTTTACTACCTCGGAGATGGCATCCTTCATAACATTCATTTCTTGTTCACGCTTTTCTTCTCTCAACCTCCATTCTTTCTCCATTTCTTCATAGTGATCCAGCTCTGGTTGAACAGGAAAGCTAGGACATGGCTCAGGGATTGTATAGGCTGGTGGAGTTTGGAATGTTACGGAAGGGTATGCAGGCTGGCTAGGCAAAACACGTGGATTATTGGAGACTGGGGTGGGATTTGGTGGGCTGGTGTGAAGATTTGGGAGTGATTAGTGTTAGGTGCTTGGTTCTGATTTTGTAATGGTGGTGGTGTTTGGTAGGAAGTGCCGGCGTAAGGAGCGTTGGATACAGTTAAGTCAATGATATGAGGATTAAGGGTGGAAGTGATGGGTTCTATGGTATAGGTAGGGAAATAGTTGGGTAATGGGGAACTTAGTGATGGAAAATGAGGAGGAGGTCTTCTAGTTTCGAGGGGGGTTCATTCGATGCAATGGCCAGTTTGGCCAGATCTTTGGTCTGTTGAAGCTCTTCTTGCATGTCTGCAATCCGTTGTATTAACTGACAATCAATTCACTCTGATTAGTGAGTTCAGCATTTCTGATGGTCACATCCACTATTCCTGTTTCTTCAGAAGTACCAGTCATTTTGCTCTTGCCTTTCTCCAAAAAATGATCAGGGAAGGATGGTATAATTACTTTAGATCTTGTAAAGTAGGGATGATCAGCCAGTTTGATTTAAACACAAATCAGTCTTTACCTGTAGAGAACAACAACTCGAGAGACATATGTGTTAGTTTTTTGTTTTTAACGAGATATGCAAATAAGATGACATAAAAATAAACACACAAGTGTCATTTTGCTTCAAGCAGATTAATTCATAAAAATATTTCTGTTGAATTTGAGGACTCAAATGGAAAGAAATCTTTTTTTGTAATTGAATTGGAAAGGTCGACTTGCATAAACTCTTGCTAATTTCTTCCACTCATATGCTTTTGTAGGGGGAACTCTTCAGAATCATTCACTAATAAGGGAGAATAAAAATTGAAAAGATAGGGACCGAGCCTTAAGTAAGCTGCCTACGTATCCACCAAGGAAATCAGGCCTGACGTAGTTCAAATTACATAAGATAACCTAAACGTACCCTTCCCGAAATTGATAGAGAGACTAGGCTCGAAAAGAGCTTTCTACGTACCCCCTATGGGCTCAAGTTTCGCGTAGTTCTTGATTACAATAGAACTTAAAAACCAAAATGACAAACATGAGAAATGCGTTACATAAACCTAAATCTACCCAAAGACTTATTTCCTTCCTTCTTCAACTGTAGGGTGACGATTCGGTGTTCTCGTCATCTGAACCTACTTTTGTTTTACCATTTCCCCTCATGGAGGAACCATTCCTAAAATTTAGTTTCTTAATGTCCCGTTCAATTTTTGGGATCCTTGCAGACGCTTTAGTGATTTTAATTATCTCTTGATCAATTTTTTCAATCTTTCTTTTCACCGAGGTTGTTTCCATGTCAGCCTCAATAATTCTCTCTCGTAGCATCCATTTAGTTTGGTCCAGTATTGCAAGTCTTCTTTTGGCTGCAGCTATCCTCTCTTTAGTCTTGATAAATTTTTTGAACATTGATTCTTCAATTTCTTCATCACTAGTCAAAGCAATGGGTGGGATTGGTGTGTTGACACTTTTTCTAGACATTCTAGCAAATCGACCTTCTTGTACGGGACGAATAAAAACTTAGGAGATTTTTAGAGTAGACGGTTTATATATTTCTGAGAAACTTGGACAACACTTCAGAAGTAATTTGGATGGACTTTGTTGTTGTGAATTTTAATATATGCTTAAGGTGCTCTAAGAAATAAAAGTGGATTAATTCTGCTTTAGACAAAATGACACATCACAACACAAAACATTTATATCAAGCAACATACAAACAATTTATATCGCGCCCTAGATTTGTGACCTTTTTATGCCAGAGGTAGGCCTAAACGTCAAACATAACGTGATTATGATAGATTGATCCAAGCCATTAATTTGTGACAACTCGAGTTTGGAAAACAAAGACCAAATATTCATTAAATACCAATAAAATGGTACAACAAAGAGAAAATAAACTAAAAATACATAAAATATGACACAATATAAAGACAAATCTAAGACTCGGCCTAAATTTTGTTATCAATCACGCTGGTGGAGGAAGTGAAGATGACGCTCCCACGTTGCTAAGCCGTGCTCTCGCATTGTCCAAATATTGCACTATAGTTTCCATTTGAGCCCACATTTCAGGAGTGACCACTTTGGTTCAAAGATGAGAATGTTTTAACCAGATCGTCATCCCAATATCCTCAAAACCTTGTTCGCCTTCTAGACTCATGCTATTGCGATCTTCTCAAAGCCACACCTGATATTCTGGAATTTCTCTTTCTGGCCCATTTCCTATATCTATCGTGAGAATATTGTTCCATTCATGAAGAATCTCTCTGGCTCTAGGGATTTCAAAGTTTGGTCCGAAGGAAATTTCAGAAACCCTCATGTTTTCCCGAAGAGGGATTACTTGTGCTTGACCAAATTGTTGAAGCACGTGCACCGGAGCATATGGCTGGAGACCTTTCAACCCAATAAGCTCGATATAGTAAAACCTCCTATATCATATATAGACAGCGGAACATGAGAGCAATAGATATTTCCATTGAATTTGGTCAAAAGTGCGGGAGGCTAGATATCCATACCAGTCATCAGTACCAACCGGAGACACAAACCTTCTTGTCCTGTCGTAAAAATTGTCAATATGATTTGTGTTACTAAAGCATATGTCATCCATATGTTTACGCTGGTGAAAATGTTCCATTGCCCACATTTGTAAAAGAAGATTCCAACCTTCATAGAAGTTTGCTTCCCCTCTTTTACATTTCCCAAGAGCTCGAAGTATTTCTGCTAAAATCATGGGAACCAGAGTGAGTTCTTCGCCATTAACACCTTTAAAAAGTACTTGAGCCATAGAACATATGCATGTGCTAATATGGCCATGTTCTCATGGAAACACTAAAGTCCCTAGTAAAGCCACAACAAATGTGATAGGATGTCTAGCTTGCCAATGAACATGAGTGCAAGAGAATTCTTTCCTGAACACTTTGTAACTATCCAAGCGTCCATACCTTTCATATAAGTAATCCAGAGAAACCCAATTATGTTCGAAGCATCGAAGTTTCTTTTCATTTTTCGGTCCTAAGAAGCGAAGAAATTTCTTCCCTAATTGACTGTGTGGAATAATTTGACATCTTCCTCGATACTTCAAACTGGTGAAATAACAGATTTCCTCCAATGTAGGTGTTAGTTCAAAGTCTTTGAATGCGAACACAACACATCTGGATCCCAAAACTGAATCAACACTCTAATCACATGTTTATCTGGGTTAACCTTGAATAGCATAGTGAGGCACCCCAACCTTCTTGCAATTGCTAGTTTTTCACTTGGAGTGAAATTTTCCCACCATGTCTTCAATCTGCGCGGAAAATCCTCGACCATCCTAATTTTGGGCACTTGGGGGACTGAATCCATTCTAAAAATAAATAAAAAAATAACAAGAATGAACACACAATTTACAAACTCACTATATCAAAATTAGGCTTGGATCTATCTATCATTATCACGTTGCAAAAACATGCTTGTTGGTCGTAGGGTTGTGAAACCCGTCGACATAAGGGTAGATTTCTTAAATGTTGAATCGATACCCGAGATCGATTCACCTAAGGTGTATGCATGCATGACTTAAATTGAGGGATGACTTAGCTCTATCTTATGTTTTCTAAAATTTGGCTTACTAGACACAAGGTTCTCGAGCGGACAACTCGAGTGAGGAGGCTACGCAGTCACACAGAAAAAGATCCGGACACCCCGCACATATGCCAACTCTCCTATTTTTTTTGGAATTTTGAAAGAAATTTGCGGGTGCGCAAAACACATCTCGCGTGTACGTGTGATTGTGTGAGTCTTCCAGAATTGGAGGAAGTATGAACGAAATGACAGTTTATAGAGCAGTAACAAATATACAATTTATGAAAAACAATAACAAATAAGCAGTTTATATCACATAAACATGAAAAATAAAGTGTTAGGCATGTAAATTAAGCAAACATGTAAGTATATGTTAAAAACCTTAATAATTAACATAAGTTTGTTATGGTTAGAACCTAGTAAATCTCCAGCGGATTCACTATTTCTATAATGCCGTAATTGAACTATCTTTAGAAAAATCACTCTTTTGAAATGTTCTAAGTATAAAATAATTTGAGAAAAACACTTAGAAAAAGAGTCTCCACTTAATTTTTTAAAGAAATTAAGAAAACTTAATTTAAAAGGACTCTAACAGATTAAGTCTCTAAAAATTTAGAGAAAATGGGTAAGAGGTTCTTATTTACGCTTCAAGAAGATTTTTATGGCATTTGAAGAGCCCACTAACACACGGTTATTCTACGACTTGGTTAATATATTTTTGACTATCTTTTAGGAATATGATTTAACATAAAATATATAATAATTTACAATATTCGATTAACTTTGATAAAATAGTTAAATAAAGAACAATTTTTATTTTTTAAGAAAACGGGACCTTAATTGAAACAACTTGGTCAATTATGATTTTAACAAAATTAGATTAATGAGGACTTACTTAAATCATTTTTAAAAATTAATAATTTAAACCAAATTGGTTAATTTAAGCATGAAAATTATTTTAAATTAATTGAAGAATAAAAGAAAAGATTTGACTAATTTTTTGAGAAAGTGACGAAAGAAAAGAAAACCATTTTTTTAAAGATAAGTGTTGGGTTTTATGCAAGGAGTGAAGGAGAGAGTCCAAAATAGGACTGAGAACAAGAGATTCATGCAAGGAAAATAAAACGATAAAAATTAGAATGATAATTCAAACAACTCAGAATCATTCTCAGGAATGATGAGAGACACATTACAAGAAGCATTTAATAAGCCATAACAAAATGAATTAACATATAAAGCTAAGTATCCACCAGTAACAAGTCAAACATTTATTAATTTAAGAACAAATAGTTTCTGGAAAACATATGTATAGTAACCAATGCATACAAAATAAAATTGTAGCTAAGATTTCTTACTCGTTCCATGTCTTTGGGTTTAACTGTCATTTCATTAATAATATACATCTCTCCATTTATTGGTATACATGTGAACCTGTTAGCCTAATAGTTATAAAAAATGCATTTTTGTTGTTCTTGGCGACCATGCTAAATTTTGAAATTCCTGTTAGCCGTCTCATGTTAGCATTCGAATCAATGTGTTTACTTCATTCATTTATTCTGTCATTGTTGGGTTTGTTTATTTATTATGGATTTTTTTCACATTTATGAGCAAGTGTCTTTCCAAAAAATAACCTTACCAGCTCTCTAAATTGTCTTTAGTTTGGATACAGTTGTATCTCATTAATCTAAGTGATTTATCCCTATGCTGAGAGTATTGTTTCTTGCTTCATTATTTTCACTTGATGCATGTGAGCTCCATTTAAATTTGTCTTCTTAAACTTGTATGTTAATTTTGCTTTGTTGGATTCCATGTGTTCACCTTAAATAATTTTGTCTTCTTTCCCTTTGCAATCATATGTATTTATCAGTGCTTAATTGTGGAAAGGCACTGACCAATTGGAGAGTTGAGACTTTGTTTTTTAAATGCTCAATTTCCTTAATTGATTAAGTTGTTGAAAGTTAGATGCTAATCTTTCTTTTCCTTTACTTTGTTTTTAAGTGATGCCAATCCGAGTCTTTGGAGGCTCCCTCCCCTTGCACAATTCTATATTTCCTATCGAGTACAAAAATAACCGATGAACAGGTCACATGCAGTATAGGTGCTGGAAATTAAATTTATAGATTCTGTAAAGCGAAAAAACAGCTTGATACAGCCTTTGTACGCTAATATACGATCCAGCCCAAAAAATACGGGATTAAAAATGAAAATACAGGTTGAAGGCATCAAAGAGGATTGTATACACTTGATATGCAGTCCGATATACAAGAAAATGGGTCAAAATACGACCCGTATGCTAAGTATACACCCGCTGTATACACAGTTTTCAGAAGCGAAAATGGGTTGGAGGAGGCCCAAAAACGCAGCAATGGGCCCAAATTCTTCTCTCCCTCTCTTTGTCATTTGATTGCAATACTTTTTGTTTTATTTTAATTCTAATTTTAAATTTGTTAATTAACTTGATTAAATCCCCAAAAGATGAACCATATGCTTTATGTTAGTATATTTTAATAAAATTTCATTTTTATCAATTCTTGTACTATTATTGAAGACTTTTACTTAATCTTCGATTAATTTAAAATATTTTCCATGCTTTAATTGACTAAATGGGTCTAAATTATTATTTTTAAGACATTCAAATAAAAATTCTAATTAATCTAGATTCGCCAAAATTCTAATCGCTTGCAAATTAATTCGAATATTTCAATCAAGGTTCAATTTTCTTAAAAAAATTAAAAACTGTTCTTTTTAACTATTTTCTCAAAGTTAATCAAATGTTGTAAATTGTTTTTTTATGTCAAATTATTTTCTCAAAATTAGTCAAAAATATTTTAAGTCAAATTGCCGGTCAACCGCAAGTTAGCGGACATTCCGAGGGCCTAACACCTTCTCGAAATGCACATTGAACTTCGAACCCTGTTATTTTCAATTGATTTTATCTGTTTAAATTTTTTGGAAACCTTAGTTTTTTTCTTGATTTTTACTAAAAATTAAGTGGCGACTCTGTTCTTTTGGAAATTCGATTTCTCTTGAATCATAAGTTTAATCGATTTTTTGAAACTTAGTCATTTTTCTTTTACCTAATATTTTTGAGTAAAGCAGAAATGACGACTCCGCTGGGGACTTAATTAAGTTCTAACCATATAAGATTTGACTTATTTGACTGATTTTTGTTAATTGCTGAATTGTTTATCTGCGCTTAACGTGTTTAAATTTTTATAACTGTCATTGCATTCATGGAATTTCCTATTTTATGTATAGTATATTAAGGAAGATTGCTGCATAATTGCAGCCGTACTTTTTATACTCAACCCTTTTTCGGAAGGATCATCGATTTATTGGTACGTCGTGCGTCCAATGGTTGACGTGAATTCCAGCCTAAGTTGTCCACTTGGGTTCTCGGTCTTTCAAAGCCACTCTTAGTCAACTATCGTAGAGCGAAAACAAATCTTGAATTTTAGCGCATTTTGAACTATGTTGACCCAACACCCAAGGCGTGTTGGGCCCATTAGAAGCTACATTGTGTCTATTTGGCCCATTGGTCAATAAAAGACAATCATACTTATGTTTTTAAATTTGAAGGATGTATACGTCATTTGGCAAAACATTGTCTATTGGGTCAGAGAGTTAGATTATAACTTTATTCTAATAGAAGAAGAAGTAAGTTATCATTGCAAACAAAAGCGTGGACATCCGGAGATGACAAAAAATCAAGAAGGAAGGAACTTTCCACGGAAGCATAGATTATGATTGTGCCCCTGCGCGGGACCGATATTTTGTATCCCATTTTCCCTATATGTATCCCCATTCAGTTTATTCGTAAAACTTGTATAAAATTGGGTTTTAGGGCAATGGAATGTTTCAAATGACGTTATACATTCTTCAGATCGTTAGGCCTACCCTTGGCATAAAAAGGTCACATATATGTTTAGAACGCGTAATATTTGCGTATGTGTTATAACTGCATGTGTGATTATGTTGCTTTATTTGAAGATATTCTAGCTCACTCCTCTTCGAGTTATTTTCTAGCACCCTTTAAGCACAAATATCAAGTCACTATCAAAAGTGCGTCCAAATACTCTTCGAGTCTTTAGTTTCACAACAAAATTCGAACTTCATTTTTCAAATCTTACTTTCTCATAAATTAAAAAAAAAAGAGTTAACCCTTTATCTCAAATCGAAGAAGATTCAAGCTGGTTAACTACGTAGGATTTGAATTCTCCCTCGTGAGATACGTAGGCAGCCTTTCAAGGCTCGGTCCCCATTTTGAGAAATTCTATCTCTCTCAACTCTTGCAATGAGATTCAAATTTCATCTCAATCGAAAATCAGAAGTATGTTAATGAAAGATGCAAAAATTCTTGACTCGACTGAAGTCAATCTTTCTGTCACTAATCCTAAAGTTAAATAGACAAATTTCTGTCTATTAGCCATTTTTTCTGTATCTGTAGGTTAGTCTATCTTCAAATGAAGCAACCCTTGTCTGTTTGCACCAATGTGTGATATCTTGCACTATTTATCACCTTCAGACACTAACATGTTTACCTTTTGAGTACTTTTTTTTCTATCAGGTGCTTAGAACTGATCTGTGTTGATAAGCTGGTTGGTCATCCTTATTTCACAAGATCTAAGGCCCCAAAATATTCCTTCCCCGATCAAAGTTTGCTCAAAGGAAAGGCAATAATGAGTGATAACAATGACGAGATTAGCTTGACTGATGTTGTCGTGGCTCAGCCCGCAGCCACTGATCAAAATGAATTAATTATGCAGTTAATGCAACAGATCATCGAGATGAAGGTCGAAATGTAGAGAATGCAAGATCTGCCTAATTCGGTTTTTACTTTTAATACTCCAGGAGATGGGAGACCTACACTCGACTTTCCTCCTTCGAATGTGGAACAGGCTCAGAACCCTCCCTCAAATCCCGCTCAGAATCCCTCAACCATTGACCTTACCACCCAAAATCCCCATTACGCCTCAACCTCTTATCAAACACTACCTCCTTCTCAAGGTACCAACCCCCAAACCTTCCCTCCTCATCAAAATATCAACCCGCAAGCTTGCCCTCCCCCTCAAAATCAAAATGTCAACAATCCGCAAACATTCCCCCATCATAATAATCAACATACCAACCCCCAGACTTTCCCCCAAAATTACCAAGTCACTCAAAATACCCAGAGTCCCTCCATTGCTCCACCATTTTCTCAAAAGAGTACTTTTCAAATCCCAATTCCAAATGAACCCTATGCCAACTGTTCCGAGCTTGATCACTATGAGGAACAAGAGAGATAGTGGAGGTCAAAGGAAGAGGCAGCCAAGTTGATTATGAAAGAAGAGATCAGGAAAGCCATGAAGGAGTTGCATTGTATTCCTAAAGTCGATGGTTTGAGTTATGAGGATCTGTGCATCCATCTGAATCTGGACCTCCCGAAAGGGTTTAAAGTGCTAAAATTTGACACTTTCGAAGAAATAGGGAATCCATTGGCGCACATGAGAACCTACTGTGACCAACTCATAGGAGTTGGGAGGAATGAAGCCTTGTTAATGCGTCTCTTTAGCCGAAGTTTAACTGGAGAAGCGTTGGAATGGTTTACCTCTCATGAGATGAAACAATGGTCTAGCTGGAATGCACTAGCTAATGATTTCGTCGAACGGTTCGCCTACAATATGGAGATCGTTCCTGATCGCTATTCTTTGGAGAGAGTTAAGCGGAAATCCACTGAAAGCTATCGTGAATATGCATATAGGTGGAGGAAAGAGGCTGCCCGGGTTCGACTTCCTATGACTGAGAAGGAGATCGTTGAAGTGGTTATACGCATTCAAATGCCAGAGTATTATGACAGGATAATATTGCTCATTGGAGCAAAATTTGCGGAGATAGTGAAGGTAGGAGGCTATCGAAGATGGGATTAAAACTGGAAAGATCTCTCGCGTTGCAGCCCCAACTGAATCTTCAGGATTGTTAAAAAAGAAGAGAGAGAATGTGTCTTCTATTTCCTACGCATCTGATGGAAAAGGACACCTCAAAAAATCCTCACCATACAAAGGTTATCCTAGAGCTCTACAAAGTTCATATCCAGCTTGTTATACCCTATCAGGTTATCAAACTCCACTACCGAGTTACCAAATCTTACCTTCTAATTACCAAACTCCACCACCGAGTTGCCAAATTTCACCTCTTGTTTATCAAACCCCACCTCCACATTACCAAAATACTCATCCATATGACCAAGCTCCATCATTTAATTGTTCAAATATCCAATCAAGTTACCAAACTCCACCTTCGCACTACCAAAACACCCATCCTAACTACCGAGCTCCACAATACCCAAATTTCCAAACGCAAGCACTAACTCACCAAAATCCTCCAAACTACCGTCAAGTACCTTCACATCCAGGAAATAATTACTATCCTCCCCGCCCAAATCTTGAGAAGAAACTTTCTAGAGTCTTCACTCCTTTGGTTGAGAGCCGAACACAACTTTTTGAGAGATTGAGCTCATCTGGTTTGATACAAACAATTGATCCAAAAAATATCAATATCAATTCCAAGCTTTATAGACCCGATCTTTACTGTGTTTATCATTCAGGAGGTGCTGGGCATATTACTGAGGATTGTATCAATTTGAAACATAAAATTCAAGACTTGATAGATCAGAAGGTCGTCACTCTTCAGACTGCCACTCCTAACGTCAATAGTAACCCTATGTCGAATCATGGAGGGGTGACTATTAATATAATTGAAGTCGAAGAATATTTGAATATGGGGAAAGTTATAATCTCAGCAAATCTTGAAAAGCTCGAGAAAGTTGTAGCCTTTCCAACCAAAAGAGAGAAATCCAAATTTGTGATCATGGCACCTCATCAAGCTTTTACTTTAGTGCCGAAGGAGGGTCAAAACATGCAGAAGATCGATCAAGCTTTTCCAAAATCATTGCCTCACTTCTATCAGTCTTTTCCAATGCAAAATGGTATAGGGGAAGGAATAAAAAATGGGTTCAAAGAAAGTGATATTGTGCTTGAAGAGACGACCGAGACACCAGCCATACTAGACAGCGAGCCAAAGGAGCAAATGCCTAACTGGACATCCACTCTGCTCTTGATTCATCGCTCGTCTTGGTAGACATAGACAATTTTATATGTTATTTCTAAAAATTGGTGGTGTTTCGAATGAGGCTCGAGACCCATCATTTACTCTATTTTTGCCTCACTATGTTTTAATCTCCCTCTTAATATTTTGAAGAAAAAAAAAGAGGGCAAAATGATTTATCGTCATGGTAGAAGTTTATATTTTCTTATTTCAAACGAAAACTTCCCTTATTGCGAAAATTTGCTTTACTTGCTTTATATTTATCTAACAAAATATGTCTATGATTTCAGTGAAAATATTTTCAAATCTGTCAATATCATGTCATGTCACAAGCTGAATGAACAAAATGGGGTAGATGCGGAGGAATTCGGGGACTATAATGAGAAGATCAGGGTACCCAAACACCTGGTTGAAGAGTTCAGACAGTTCAAAAGTTACGATATGCCAAATTCAGAAGAGATCAGAATAGTGAATCAGGAAAATGATGAACGCATCAAATAAATCAAAGTTAGTGCTATCTGACAAAAACGCAAGAAAGATAACTCATCAGTTAGCTTGGAGAACACATCGATACATTCGTATGATGCGTCATATGGTTGAGCATGAACATTGGATCTCACAACTTAACAATCTAGTTAAATGTTGTCAAAAGATACCATGTTTAATGACTCAATTTCTATCCTTTCCTTGTAATCACCTTTATTTTCTTGTAATCGTTTATGCTTAGAATTTATTCATTTTGTAATGAACTACGTCTGACCTGAATTCTCAAGAATGAGATACGTAGGCGGCCTATGTCGACCTCGGTCACCCCTTTATCCCCTTAAATATTTCCTTGTATTTGAACTACGTTCGACCTGAATTCTCAAGAATGAGATACGTAGGCGGTCTATGTCGACCTCGGTCGATTTCTTTGTAATTTTCTTATTTTTGTTAATCCTCAAGAAGGGGAACTACGTTTGACCTAATTCGTGCCTCAACAGGATACGTAGGCGCCACAATGGCTCGGTCATATCTCCCGTAAGAGTTCTATTTTCCTTTACCATAGAAACTGGGACATAATTTTTTAAAGGGACTCAAAAATTCTCGAGAAGCGGATCTCTTCAATAAGTCGAGACTAAAGACACATTGAGAGTTGCAACTGGGACATAATTTTTGAGAGGGTCTCAAAAATTCTACAAGTCATATATCAACAATTCGAGATACTCTAAGACATCTAACTGGGACAGAAATTTTTAGGATGCCCTAAAAAATTTCTTCAAGCATCACTAGAAGTTTGTAGTCAATTTTAAATATTTCGAGCATGATTTGAAGTTAAAAACTAACTTCAAATGATCTCTGGCATCGTTAAAGTTCATAGTTAACTTCAACAATCTCCCGCATCGTTGGATTTCAGAGTCAACTACAAAACTTCCCGATTATTGTAGATTTCGGGAGAACCATGCTAGAAATTTCCCAAGCTCTAAAGATTTTTGCATTCTCCACAACAAGCTATCAGACACACCAACGTTCCGAAACCAATGACGTTCATTTAAGCTTGACGTGACATGACACTTGGCAGTGACCTTTTTCAATTACAACTTTTTGAAAACCTTTTCTTAAAGATTTTATCTATATGTTTCAAATATTTTTGCATAAAATGTTTTGTCTTGTCTATCGACAAGCAAGAGATCAGAGCGATCAACTGAAGATAGCAAGACAAGGAGCAAGCGATTGAAGAAGTCAACAGAGATCAGTTTGTTTTAAAAACTAACAATTTTTCTGTGGATGCAGGTCTATAAGATTGCCCCAAGTTCATCATATTTCTCCATTAAACGAATATGGTTAAAGCAAAAGGGCGAGGAGTTCCCCAAAATTGACAACTTTTCTGTGGATGCAAGAAAGTCATTTAAGTTTTCCGAAGAAAAAGAAAGAGTTTAGAATACGAGCAACAACACCTCGTTTAAATTCCTAGCAAAGCATAAGTCACAACGAAAACAAAGTGTTCAAAATGGGAACAAGTGAAAGAATCACTCTCAACATATACAAGCATCTTCGATGACACAAGATTACATTTTTCAGTATTAAGAAAGTTGAAGAATATTCATGAATTCCATCGATATTAGACGCGGTAATATGAACCACCCAGAGGGACATCATCATCATTCTATCAATGGAATATCCTTATCCTACCAATGGATCATCATTATCCTACCAATGGATCATCGACATTATCCTACCAATGGATCATCATTATCCTACCAATAGATCATCGACATTATCCTACCAATGGATCTTCATTACCCTACCAATGGATCATCGACATTATCCTACCAATGGATCTTCATTATCCTACCAATGGATCATCAACATTATCCTACCAATGGATCATCATTATCCTACCAATGGATCATCAACATTATCCTACCAATGGATCAATATTTTCCTACCGACGGATCTTCTTCATTATCTTTATCCTACCAATGGATCATCAATATTATCCTACCAATGGATCATCAACATTACCCCACCGATGGATCTTCATTATCATTATCCTACCAATGGATCAACATTATCCTACCAATGGATCATCAACATTATCCTACCAATGGATCAACATTACCCCCATCGACGGATCTTCATTATCATTATCCTACCAATGGAGCATCGACATTGTCACGATCCGAGAGTACCCCCTAGTCGTAACATGGCGTATTCGACCCCGATGGGGTCTTATACAAGCCACATAGTCATTCATTGCATTCAATAATGAAAATAGTGCGGAATAAAAAACTTATTTACATCCACACATTTAAACTTCATTAAAACAACTTTAAAAACACACAGCGGAAGTCTAAGTCTCACATGGCCATCTTAGACACAAATA
>JAJOOO010005920.1:0-40800 GCA_029582685.1 Solanum piurae
GTGTCGATTGGTGCGAAGTAATAACTAAGCCAAACATCGATGTGATGTCTAATATGAGGTAAAGGTAAGGGTTAGTAAATTATACACACGTAGCCGGAACAAGGTGCGGGGTGAAATTCTCTAGATGCCGGACCAAGGATTTAGAGATACCTAACTTATCACTTTGCATGTAGCACACTAGGAAAGGATTGCTATTACTAGGATTACTGCGTTATGAGCTTGTGCGGAACACATATACCTTAGTTAATTCTCTCATCTTGATAATAACAAAAATTGACTTTTGTTTACTGATTAATTACTGAATTCTTACAATTTGTTTCACAAATTCCCCCCTTTAATTACTTATTTCTGGAAGTAATTTTACTAAATGAACATAATTGTTGGTTAAAGTTAATTCTAAAACATTTTCCTTGTGGGATTGACTCCAACCTACAAGTTGGGTTCTTTACTTGATAACGATCGCTTATGATTCTGAAAAGAGGTGTAATTTGAGCGTATCAATCACACACATGCTTCACATCACATTCATATATATACAACACTTTGAACATACTTCAAGTACTCACAATATGCCTTCAAGGCCAAGATCACAATATACATAGTAAGTAAACACCTCCACCTTTCAAGTGGATCAACAATTCAAACACAATTCTATTGCACTAGTAATATACCCATAACTTGCCCTTTCAAGGCCATGCTTGCAAGTCATCAACAAACCTTCAATTTAATATAACCAAAGCATACATAATTGTGCAAATCAATATCCCAAAGCATTTTAGACAAGTTTCGTTCATAAACCTTCAAAGTCATCAAAACTCACTTCATAAAAGTACATTTTAGGAGTTGAAGGAAAATCATGGGTTCATGGAGTATTTTTTTCATTAAACATCAATTAAAAATCAACACAATCAATATATGCCATTAGAAATCATTTGAAATTGTTCGGTAGAAGAACCCATGAGATTGAGTAAAACCCTAGATTTTTCATACTTTGAAATCACTTTGGATTTGGCTCCATGAATGGAAAATTAGACAAGGATCAAGACCACCATACCTTTACTAAGATTCTCCAAGAAATTTGAGGAAGAACCACCTTGAAATCACCAAACCCTAGTTTTCAGCTCTTTTTTTTCTTCCTTGAGCTAGAGAGAGAACTTTTGAGAGAGGAAGACTTTCTTTTGATTCTAATTGGAATGACTTAAAATGAAAGGAAGTTAGGTCTTAAAATGTTATATAGTTTCTAGGAAAAGAATTGAATAGTGTAGGGTCCATTTTGGAAAAGAGCTAAGGACCCTAAAGTTTCAACTTAAAAATCCTGCCCCTTCCCCGCTTGAGCTCTCCCTTTGGACACTTGGGCTCGCCAAGTGTACCCTTGGCTCGCCCTTTTTTCCAGTGGCTCACTCAAAGGGCTGGTCAGTGGGCGATAGGAGGGGAGAAGGGCGACACGCCAAGCTAGTTCGCGATCATGCACCTAGTTCTCCCTTTGGAACCTTGGCCTTGCCAAGTAAACTAGGTGATTCGCCAAATGCACACTTGGTTCGCCTAGTTTTACAGTAGTCTCACTAAGTGGGCAGTCCACTAGGCGAAGTGAGGGGTCATTGGGCGACCAAGGCTGCCCACTGCGTAAAGGTCCTTAGGTGAACAAGGTTTCTTCTACTTTATCTTGCTAGTCTAAGGCCTCGATTGCACCCTAGGCTTCTACCTTGCTCAAATACATCCCAAAATAGCCCTCACATCCACCTAAAGTCATACTAACCCAAACGTCAAGGCTCTAGTTCATCCTATCATTTTCTGGGTCGTTACAGGTACTATAGCTCTTCATCCATGGATATAATTCATCCATGGTGTCCTTTCAAAACCCAAATTTCAAAGATTTATCACTAAAAGATAGGGTTTGATTCCAAAGACATGGGTTTCTTTCAAAAATGATTCTATGAATTTAATTACTTTATATTATGATTGAATTGATAATGTATTATGTTTTTTATGTTGAAATCCTCAAGAACCCGTGAAATCCCCTTATTTCCCAATTATGGTCTTGTAATGGTGGTTTGTTGATGAAAGAATGATATTATGAATTACTTGAATTATGTTATTATCTATGTCTAGTGTATTGAATTTTAGATGTGTTGATTGAATATGATCTTTGATCCTTGATGGGCAAAGTATGATAATTTTTCATGATTATGAGATTTAGGTATATGCTTTAAGAACACTTTGAGAGTGAAGTGTCTATGATTATGATCTAGTTGTTGTGTTGTTGTATTGTTGAATGGTTATTCTCATATACACAATAATGTATGAATATTATACGATGTTAATGGTTTTCTCACAATATGATGACTCTAAGGTTGAAAGGTTTTCTCACCTAATGAATCTAATGAGATTTCTTATGAATTATATGTGATTGAGTGTCAAGACATTCTTCCATGAATATGAACTTATGTGAAGACTTAATATGAACTCCGTGGGAATTAATGCTTAGCACCGAGTAGATATTGATATGAGATGGAAGCCCTCACGATAGTAGAGTCTGGGTTTCAAGGAGCAATCTCTTGTGATGGAAGCCTTCACGATAGTAGAGGCCGGGTTTCTAGTTGCAATCCCGTTGTCCCATAAACTATGTGCCCTCATAGGTATTTAGCTAGTGGATCCACCTAAGCTAAGAGTATGGTTCTACCTTAGACAAGTAGAGCAACCCTTTTCGGTGTGGAATCACCGGATTCCATGTTTAGCTTACATGGTCTCATGTCGGTTAAGGCATGTTTCCCACTACGACAACAACAATATGAACAAGAAAATAAATTATGAACTATGGTTACTCAAGAAGCTTTACTTAGTATGTGTGAGATTTATGGGGTCTTATTCATGCATTGCACAAGTATGTTTTGAGGGTATTTATGAAATGTTCCTCTTATGTTATGGTGATCTATATGTTGACTACGCTTATGACTTATGTTTTTCAATTATCTTCAAAATGATGTTTTAACTTAGTAAATTGCATGCATTAAAATGTAATGTCCCTTTTAGCATGTTTTAAATGTTTTTATGCATGGCTATCATACTTAGTGCATTTTTTGTACTAACCCCTACTTTTCCTACATTTTCCCCAAGTGTAGGGTCCAGTTCTCAAGGTGATCATCGTTGTGGCTAAATCTTGGATTTGCTTACTCTCCTAGCTTGTTGGTGAGTCCTCATTATTCGAGGGCGGATGTTATCTCATTATAGTTCTTTTCTTGTATTAACTTTTTGTACTATGTTGTATTGGTTGTACCCCATTTTCTTCGAATATTGTAATATATGGCTATGTTGAGACATATTTAGACTTTTGCTTTCCTTTATGAATTTTTTTGACTTAAATGCATTTTTTACTCTTATTGTTCTATTGCTTATGTTATGATATGTTAAGTGGCCTACATGGAGCCTTTTAGGGTTCTATGTGCCGTGTTACATCTAGGGGGTACCCCTGGGTTGTGACACTGGAAAAAGTGTCAAATGAGAGTTATAGAGCAAAACAAGATTACCCACTAGGAATTCTTGCAAAAGGATTTCAGCGTCATGACACTTCTTCATTCTATCCTTACAAAGGGCTGAACTTTCATACGTTCTCAATCGAAACTCATCCAATTCATGGAGTTGATTTACTCTCCCTTTCGAAGCATCCCCCCAATTTAAAATTAACGCCTTCAATTCCCATAGTGCCTTGTGTTCAAGCTCGATTGCCAAGTGGCATGAATTTTTGAATACCAACTGGTAGATTTGGACTCATTTAGGGCTTTTTTATATAGATTTATTGTCCTCAAATGCTTAATTTGTGCCATAAACTGATGTTAAATCCTTGATTTTCAGGTACATGGATTGAGGAACAAAAAAAGGACACTAACAAGCAAAAAAGGAACAAAACAAGCCGAGGAAATAAAGAAAAGCAAGTCTGGTGATCGCCAAGAGCACTTGGCTAATCTTCGAGTGGCTAGCTTGACCGCCTAAAGTTCCATTGTGCCAGCCCTAAGGGAAGAAATCAAGTCGGCGACAACAAGGAGCATTCAGAGAATCACCGAGCAGTTCTGCGAAGAAAAGATATATCACCCAAAGTTACAGAACTCGAGGATGTTGAATGCCAAGGTGAAAAGGCGATGGAAGAGGTCAAAGGGTGGATCGCCGAGTGGTTCGGCAAGCCCAACTTACTTCGCCAAATGGCGCTTCGTGGTTTATTTTTGGCGACTATAAATTAGATTTTGAACATTTATTTTAGTATGCTAACTTAGACTGAATCAGTTCAGAACATTTTTTCTCTGTAGTTTTTCATAGTTTTTAAGAATTTGAGAGAATCAATTTGGAAATTTTGGAAGTGGGTTTCGAATATTCTACAAATTGAAGCATTGTAAAAACTAAATCACTCTTACCCAGTTGATGGATAATTAATTCGGTAATTGTTTTTAACTTTTTATGATGTTGGCTAAAACCTCAATTCTTGGGGTGTGATCATGTGATCGTGGGTTTAATTAGTTTATGGATATTGTTAATTACTAGTTTAAATGATGAATCAGAGTGAGTTTAATCATTAATTGAGGTTTAATTTATAAAAAAGTAGTTGCAAATGCAGTTCTATTTTTGTGTTCTTGGCTTGCTCGAGAGAGAGGTTTTAGAACTAAGATTATTGATTAATGATTTGTGGGTATTTGGTTGAGCTTGGTTTAGCTCGAGAAAGTGAATCCTAAACCCAATCTTACCCATCTAGCTCGAAAGAGTGGATGAATTAAGGTGTGGGTTGTTCTTCATTGTCATGCTTGTTGATGTTCGAAAGAAATCACCTAATTCGGGATAGTTGTTCGAAAGAAAGTTATCTCCCTTATAGTCTAGCCAGCCTACTCACTAATTTTTAGCTTTTTACTAGTAGTTTCAATTACCATATATCAAAATTTGCCTATAATCGATCACATCCTGAGAATCTCTCTCCATATTGGTATTTCGTATTGTGTGTGATTGCTTTGTAGTTGATAATTGCAAACCAAAACACCCCCATCTGACATTTGGGTCACCCCTTTAATTTGATTCATGTATTTTTTGATAATTTATATTCCTATGGCTGATTAGATCACGTTTGCACTTCCTGATTGAATTCTAATCACGTACCGCTCCCTGTGGGATTCGACCCCAAATCAATTGTTGGGTTTTATACTGATTAACAATTGTTGACATCTACATTTGGAATAGGTGTGTTTGAAAGGTTAAATCAAAATGGCGCCGCTGCCGGGAAGTGGTGTTGTTTGAATTTTTTTGGTAAAGTTGAATTGTGTTCTTATTAGTTAGAGTTGAATCTACTTATTTATTTATTTTGTGTTGCTTGTGATAAAACAGAGGAGGAGATGAGTGTCAACGGAAGTAATGGTAGCCAAGTGGGCCACCAAGACGACATTGGGAATCTCAATGATGTCAATGACCCAACCATGTGGGTGGTGTTGGTGCCATTCGTTTACCTCCAGCTAAAAGAAACGTTGTTTTTCACATCACAAGCACCATGCTTCAGCTCCTACAACTAAAGGGTTTGTTTGGGGGGCTGGCTCATGAGGATCCCTATGAGCATATCATGAATTTTGTTGATGTCCGTGGACCGTTCTCATTTAAGAACATATCACAATAATCGGTCCATCTGAGGTTGTTCTCATTTTCTCTGATAGGTGAGGCAAGGAAGTGGTTGGCTGAGTTGCCAACAGATTCCATCACTTCGTGGGACGAACTTACTGCTGAATTCCACATGCGATTCTTTCCCCCATAGAATATAATGACTCTTAGGGATAGCATCCAAGGTTTCAAATGCTTGGAAGGTGAGCCAATCCATGAAACGTGGCTGAGGTTTAAGAAGATGGTGTTGCAATTCCCAACTCATGGACTTCCATATAATGTACCGCTGTAATATTTCAATAGAAGCCTCGATTCGGTAAACAAATGAGTGGCTGATCAACTTTATTCGGGTGGTTTAATGCAACATCCCTATGCAATAGCATCCCAACTCCTTGATTGCATGACCAATATTAACCGTACATGGTACACTCGTGAAGACCAAGTCTCTCCTGTTACTTATAAAAGAAGTAGATCGAAAAAGATCAAGAGAGAGACCAAAACATGGCAAAGATGATGACCCACGTGGGCATCTTGGCCAAAAATATCATGGGTGCTAGTACAAAGAGTGTTAATATTGTGTGTGTTGATGGTGTAAACCCCGACGAAGACAAATTTGATGCATTGTACAATGAGGAAGTGAACTTCCTAGCCAACCAAGGAGCAGGTTATCGTGCAAATTACCCAAGACCGGGTGGTAATCAAGGTTGGAATAGAGATGATGGCTAACCGTGATAGAGATTGGCGTTATCGTAACGACTCTTAGAAGGAAAGAGATGGGGGAGAAGGATTGGTATATGCCTCCCTATGAGCGTCAAAAACCCAAAGATTCTGAGGGTGGCCGTAATTCTCAATAAGGTTGAAGGGTTTGATAAAGTGTTGAAAGAAATGAAGGAGGACGTATCAACTCTCAACCAGACGATGACCTCTCACTCAGTCTCTATTAAGCAGCTGAAGACAACAAGGGGGTGGCCTAGTGATACAATGGCAAACCCCACAAAAGAAGCTTGAATGGGTACTTGCATCGTGCCACGATGTTAAGTAAGGCATTTCATGGGAGGCAAACCAAGTTTTTAATGTTCTAAGTTTGATTTTGATTAACGGGTGTTGATTGTGAAGATTGAAAAGTGAAGAGTGTTTGAAAATAGGTGGTTTGGCAAGCCAAGAGTCCAGTCGGCGACTCACCGAAGAGGTCGGTGTGCCCAAATTGGACCGTTGTTGGACCCATAAAACATGAAGTGGAAGTTTGTAAAACTTGGTGGGCCAATTATTGATTCGACGACTCGCCGAACAAGTCGGCTAGCCCAATTTTTTCCGCCATTTTGACACCAAATTGATTGGAGGTCCTGTAATACTCGGTGAGGTAAGTCACCACTCGGCGCATCGACAAGTGGTTCGGCATGGTCGACTAACACCACCGTAAGGTCCCTGAACCGAACGGTTTGAAAAGGCCAAACGATTTAAATTTTCAAAATCTTTCATATTCTCTCATTTTTAGCCTCGTAAACTCTCACCCGCACTTTAGATCTTCCATACTTCCAATTTTCATTTGTTTTTTGTGTTTAATCTCGTGCTCAGATTTAGATTACTTTTCTACCTAGCTTATCAAATTCTTTATTCGGCGATCAGGTTGGTTTTCTAAACCCCGAACTTTCGATTAGTGGTTGAACTCGAATAATTTTGGTAAATGTATGTTATTGGTGTTGGGAAATTGTTGAAATCATGTTTTACGTGTTGGATTACCTAATTTGCGTTTCAAACTTTTGCCTAATTGCTTAAAATGATGAATCCCCATGTTTAATTCTTTAAAATTAAGTCTAAATTGTTGGGTTGTGGTTATTGTATGTTGGGTCTAGTTGGGTGAAGTCTGAGTAACCCCAAATTGTGCCAAATGACATAATTTTCCCAATGATATAGCATTTGACATCATTCTTAAGGGAAAAAGTCATCAAATGGCCAATTTTGGCCAAACCAGGGGAAGTCTGAGTACCCTGAAGGCATGGGTCGAATGGGTCTTGTGTGAATTGAGTGTTGTTTTTGTTTAATTTTGATTTCGAGGGCTGCAAGCTTGATTTTGGGAAATTGGGCTGAAATTTGGCACGTTGGGCAGTTTGGCGAGCTGGGTCAAGCTCGCGGAACGAATCGGCGATTCGCTAATGTCCCTCTTGATCGCCTTTAATTTCATAATATTTCTTGGTTTACTTTATAACTTTCGGCGGGAAGCCTAATCTAGCCGAGTTCACTTGGAGACTCGCCAAAATTTTTCTTTGATCGCCTTTTCTGCACCCCTAACCCCTAAAACACACTATAAATTTCGGTGGGCTAGTCTAAGCTCACCAACTGGTGTCGGAGAATGCCGAAGGGACCTTACCATCATCGACATGCCTGATTTCTGGAAATTTTTCAAGTTGGTCCTTTCGACGAGCCTGATCTAGCTCACCTAAGTTACTCGTCGACTAGTTCGGCGAGTCTTTCTGCAATTTGAATTCTGCAACTTTCTTGAATTATCTCTAACATTTTTGGTGTATTTTTCAGATATAGCTAGGACAAATTTAGATGAAATTGGCTTGCCACCCCGCAAATGAACACGGGGAATTGTAATCAATGATGAAGCAGTTGCTTCCACAAAAAATGGCAAGAAAGCACTTCTGAAGGGAGGCAAAGGCAAGGGAAAAGCGCCCGTAGTTGGGAGACCGAAGCACAACTCTGGGAGTGATGTGGAATCTTTTGATTCTCAGGCCTCATTCTCAAAGCCTGACGATGACCAACCACTATAGACCCAGCGAGAGGAGATTCGTGCAAGGGTTCGTCAAGATCCATCTACAATCCTAAAGTCTACCCCTCCTAATAGTGATACAGTGCCAGCTCCGGCATAGACGGTGGTCCCAACAACACCAGTTCAGGGTCCTCCTTCCCGGTTACTCAACCGGTTCAAGGCCGAGGGATTGAGTACCATCCTGGAAGAGAAGAAATTTTCCACGGATGATGTGGTGGACAGGTACCCTTTGGTGTGGGACACACTCCGGTTCCACAGGTTTGATATATTCACCAGGTCCCGTGGCACATATATTCCCACCTAGGTTAGAGAGTTCTACACCGCATATAGTGACTTAGTACCCCAGGGGAAGAAGAAGGTCAGTGCCTTTAGACCAGTGGAGTCCGTGATGGTTCGATGGAAAACAGTGGGATGCAGCAGCAATCATACTAATGTTGCACTTGACAGGGCTACAAGTTTTGAGCATGACTACCAGAGCAGGATCACAACACGACTCTAGAGGACCTCAAGGGATGGTTAGCTCCCCTTATTTCTAGTACCACCCCGAGGTGGATTAAGGCCGGAGCCCCTATTGAGAAGAAAAACTTAAGCGTAGCAGCTCGGTATTGGTTCGGGTTCATCAATAGCTCAATCATGCCATCACAAAATGAGTCCATTCTCCGCCACCCAAAGATGACTTATCTCGAATCTATCATCGCTAAGAAGAGACTGAATCTGGGTTAATTTTAGAGCAAGAGATAACCACGAGGGCCAAACAGCGTCAGACATACCTTCTATTCCCCGTGCTTATTACAGAGTTGTGTCGGTGGGCTGGAGTTCCTCTTGACGACAAGAGGGATTTTGAGGTTACGCCCACATCCTCTACCGACATCCGGCGCATAGAGTCTGAGTACACATGGGATGAGGCATATAGGAAGAGAGAAGCTCCGATGGACACATCCCCGGAGGTTGATGTCGATTGTGTACCTGTAGAGGCAGCTTTTCCTACTCCAGACTCCGAGCCTTTAACTATATCTACTTGCACGCCTTCCCAGGCCCCAGGTTCTACTTCAGGTACCACTACCTCGAGGACTCTGATGACTCAGGCCATGCTCCTCAAGATGGGGAACCTATCCCATTCTACTGATGTACGGGCTTCCCTGTTAGAGGTGGAAATGCCCTGGATGATTAAGCGAGCCATTTTAGCTGCTTTGACACCACTCCGGTATTCCATTGATTCTCTCACGATGAGAGTAGATATTTATGAGAGAGGGCAGAGGGTTACTACTGAATCTACGACTTTGAAAGCCGAGGTTTTTGAGTTGAGGAAGGTTGTTGACCATCTGAAGTCCACAAACTTCACTTCATTGTTTAAGTCAGTAGAGGTTCCTGATGTTCCGGGTGTAGAGGTCCCGGCCAATTCTGATATGCCTCCGGCTACCACCGAAGATGAGACTATAGAGGATATGGCTGCTGCTGAGTCAGAGGTGGAGACCGATGAGGAGCAACTCGATGTTAAGAAGGCGACCATTTATGGAGACTTGGTTGATTTAGAGAAGACGATAGTACATTCAGTCATTCAGACATCATTGACAAACACCTCTTGGGCAGGCACTAGTGGAGCCGATGTTGATGTTAACCCGGGCACTGATGCCCAAGACAAGAGTGTAACCATGTGCACTGATGCCCCAACAGACGGAGCGACTTAGTAGACATGATCATTTTTTTTACCTCCCTCTCTGTTATTTTTATTGAATTATCTTTGTCTTAGTTGCATTTAAGGACAACTGATTTTCTTTTGTTGGTGGGGTGAGGTCTTTACATACCTACCTCTTGTGATCTTATATTATTTCCGAATATTTTGTGAATAATTGGGTTTTGTGATCTATAATTGTTTTTTGATATTAATCTTGTGGATTGTTGAGCTTATGGCTCCTTATTTTATATGGAAATGGTTTTGATGTATTTTTAAAAATTGTGCCACCTCTATTGTTTGTGATTATGGTTGTTCTTGTGCATATTTGAGTATCAGTTATGATTAATACCGGTGACTTAAATAGTGCTCTTAATTGAACAAAATGAATGTGTGGCTATGATGAGGCCAGTGAAGTTGCATAAACAATGTGTGAACTTTTAGCATCTCGTTGTGACTAGCCGGTTATCGAATGAGTGTCTTGTGATGAACATTGCACACTAACTAGAAATTGTGGAGTTTTGTTTGATATTGGTGACAATGCCTTGTGTGATGAGATTACTTTGAACATTATGTGATGACATCTAGAATTTGCCCTGTTGGTCCGGTTGACTAAGTGATGCAAGCACTTGAAATGATCTTAGGCAACAATTTTCAAGAGTTAAACAATTTGACAATATACCTCTTTTGTGGCCAACCTTGTGAGATGTGTGAACCTTGCTTGAACCCCCTTGAGCTTTATCCTCTTCTTGGAAGAAACTTGAACAATAGTGACCCCTCTTTATCCATTCACCCATATATGTCATGAAGTGTGATTTGTTTGAATATCCAACTTAGGCCAAAAGCCTAAGTTGGGGGGTGTGGTGAAAAGAGAAGGAAAATCAAGAAGTGTGAGAAATCCCCCTTTGAGAATGGTTTTGAAAAAGATGGAACCACTCCATGTAAAAAAAAGAAAGAGAAAAAAAGCAAAGAAAAAGAATGAAAAAGTTTGTGAAATAAAGTGATGAAAATGGCAAAAGAAATGGGGTATCCCTTGGTCCATTTGAAATTGAATAATGGGGTGGGTTATGAACATGTTTGAAATGTTAAAGAAAATAATGAAAGTGATATGCAAGCCACACTTCATGAGGGTAGAATCCAATGAACCTAAATGACCATACCTTTACACTCAACCCCGTTACAAGCCTTGAAAAGACCTTTGTGATCTTGAGTAAGCTGAAACGAATGTTGATAGGAAAAAAGGGAAAACCTATGGGTGAAGTCATGCATGCGCTCATCTTTGTGAGTGTGAGAGTTGTATATGGTTTCGAAACTTAAGAATTGTTGAGAAATTGTGAGTGAATATGGAATCATCTTTGTTGTGAGGGCATTTGATTACCTTTGTTGAGCTTGAACATGCATTTGAAGTAAGTATTGTGAACTTGAGCATCTTTGATAATGGTGAATCACAATTTAAATCTTTGAGTGCACAATTGATCATTGCATGAGTAAGTTGAGCCTTGTTGTATGCATTCATGTTAAGTCTTATGCAGCACTATCTGAGACATCCATTTTGAACTGCTGAACTTGAGTTTTACTTGAGGACAAGCAAAAGTTTAAGTTGGGGGTGTTGATGAGTCATAGATTTGGACTCATTTAGGGCTTTGTTTATATAGATTTAGTGTCCTCAAATGCTTAATATGTGCCATAAACTAATGTTAAATCCTTGATTTTCAGGTGTATGGATTGAGGAACAAAGCAAGGATACTAACACGCAAAAAAAGAACAAAACAAGCAGAGGAAATGAAGAACAACAGAGCACTTGGCGAATCGTCGAATGGCTAGCTTGACTACCTAAAGTTCTAGTGTGCCAACCCTGAGGGAAGAAACCAAGTCGGCGACAAAAAGGAGCAGTCAGCGAATGCCGAGCAGTTCCGCGAAGCAAAGATAGATCGCCCAAAGTTACAAAACTCGAGGATGTTGAATGCGAAGGTGAAAAGGCGATGGAAGATGTCAAAGGGCGCCTTACAGAGTGGTTCGGCGAGCCCAACTTACTTCGCCAAATGGCCCTTCATGGCTTATTTTTGGTGACTATAAATTAGATTTTGAACATTTAGTATGCTAACTTAGACTGAATCACTTCAAGAACATTTTTTCTCTTTAGTTTTTCATAGTTTTGAATAATTTGAGAGAATCAATTTGGAGATTTTGGAAGTGGGTTTCGAATATTCTACATTGACACATTGTAAAGACTAAATCACTCTTACCCAGTTGATGGATAATTAATTCGGTAATTGTTTTTACCTTTTTATGATGTTTGCTAAAACCCCAATTCTTGGGGTATGATCATGTAATTATGGGTTGAATTAGTTTATGGGTATTGTTAATTACTAGTTTGAATGCTGAATTGAAGTGAGTTTAATCATTAATTGAGGTTTAATTTATGAATTGTAGTTGCAAATGCAGTTCTACTTTTTACGTTCTTGGCTTGCTTGAGAGAGAGGTTTTAGAACTAAGATTATTGATTAATTATTTGTGAGTATTGGGTTGAGTTGGGTATAGCTCGAGAGAGTGAATCCTAAACCTAATCCTACCCATCTAGCTAGAAAGAGTGGATGAATGAAGGTGTGGGTTGTTCTTCATTGTCATGCTTGTCGATGTTTGAAAGAAATCACCTGATTCGGGATAGTTGTTCAAGAGAAAGCTATCTCTCTTATAGTCTAGCCTACTCACTTATTATTAGTTGTTTACTAGTAGTTTCAATTACCCATATATCGAAATTTTCTTATAATCGATCATATCCCGAGAATCTCTCTCCTTATTGTTATTTCGAATTGTGTGTGACTGCTTTGTAGTTGATAATTGCAAACCAAACCACCCCCATCTGACATTCGTGTCACCCCTTTAATTTGATTCATGTTTTTTTCAATAATTTATATTCCTATGTTTGATTAGACCACATTTGCACTTACTGATTGAATTCTAAACATGTACTGCTCCTTGTGGTATTCGACCCCAACTCAATTGTTGGGTTTTATTCTGATTAACGATCGTCGATACCTAGAACTGGAGGATGTGTGCTTCAAAACGTTACATCAATATGGGGACATGACAATAGGCGTCTTGAAAGAAGTGTGGTATGCCCAAAGAGGAGCATTCTACTTCTGACACCAGTCAGTCAAATTTGCATTGATTGTTTTTGCCAGAATACTGTTAATTTCTCAATGTGATACTTCAACTTACCACTTATTTATGGATGATAGGGAGTTCGTACTTTATGCTTGACTCTATATTTGCTCAACAACGAAGAAAACACTCGGTTGTAAAAATGAGACCCTCCATCACTGATAATAGCAGGTACCAAACCTTACAAAAATGTATCACTTCATGAATTGCACAACACTATTTCCTTCATTGTTGGGAAAAGCTACAACTTCTACCTATTTTTAGATGTAATCAACCGCTACCAAGATATACTTGTTTTTGAAAGAGCTCACAAACGGTCCCATGAAGTCAATTCCCCACACATCAAACAATTCGACCTCTAGAATAGGATTAAGAGGCAACTCGTTCTTTCTTGATACCCCTCCTTGCTTTTGTCATTGAATGCATTTTTTAACAAGGACATGAACATCTTGGTATAGTGATGGCCAATAGTAGCCACTTTGAAGTACTTTAGCGGCTTTGTGTACCCTGCTATGATGTCCACCAATTGGTGAGGCATGGCAAGCATTGAGAATTTCATTAACTTCTACTTTCGGTACGCATCTTAGAATTATGTGATATGCGCATTCTCTAAATAGATATGGTTCATCCCAGAAGTACCTCTTTACGTCGAACAAGAACCTCTTCTATTGGTAAAAATGCAGGCCCTCAGGCATAATTTCACACGCTACGTAGTTAGCAAAGTCCTCATACAAAGGTGAGTTTCCATGGGTTACCCTCATCATTGTTTCGTTGAGAAATTCTACAACAATGTCCTTCTCACCGGGATCAACAATATTGGTTTCTAACCGAGACAAATGATCTGTCACTTGATTCTCACACCCCTTTCGATCTTTTACCTCGAAATCAAACTCTTGCAACAACAACACCCACCGAATCAATCTTGGATTTGCATCTTTCTTAGCCATCAAATATCTAATTGCACCACGATCCGTGTGTATCACCACTTTGGTTCCCAACAAGTACCCATGAAATTTCTCAAACGAATACACCATCACTAGCAATTCTTGCTCCGTGAGGGTATAATTCTTTTGAGCCACATTCAAGGTCTTACTTTCATAATAAATCGGGTGTAATATCTTCCCTTTTGGTTGACCAAGAACAGCTCCCGAAGCAACACCATTAGCATCACGCAAAAGTTCGAATGGAATACTCCAATCAGGGGTAATAATGATTGGGGATGACAATAGTTTTTCTTTCAAGCACAAAAAGTCTTTGAGGCAAGCGTCATCAAATTTGAAGGTAATAAATAACCCAAAGGAGAGAAAATGGATCAATTATCCACCCATCTCTTACCCATCAGTTAACAAATAAAATTAAGCAGAGATATGAATACACAAAGGGATAATGCTATGAACAAAGGGAACAAGACTCTACTAGACGTGGCTTATGAGACATCATCCTAGAATCATTCTAAACCTTGTGCTCTAACTACCTAGTTTGTCAGGACCCAGGGGTACCCCCTAGATGTAACAAGGCAAATAGAACCCCGAAAGGCTCCATGTAAGCCAGTTAGCATATCATAACATAAGCAATAGAACAATAAGAATAAAAAATGTATTTCAACTCCAAAATTTTCATAAAGGAAAGTAGAAGTGTAGACTTGTCTCAACATAGCCATCTATTACAATATCTAAAGAAAAAGGAGCACAACCCATACAACATAGTCCAAAAGGTAAATACAAGAAAAGAACTACAATGAGATAACATCCGTCCTCAAATCATGAGGACTCACCAACAAGCTAGGAGAATAAGAAAATCCCAACTTTAGCCACAATGATTATCACCTTAAGAACTAGACCTTACACTTGGGGAAAATGTAGGAAAAGTATGGGTTAATATAAAAATGCACTAAGTATGATAGCCATGTATAAAAATCTTGAAAACATGCTAAAAGGGACATTTCATTTGGATGCATGCAATTTACTAAGTTAAAACATCATTTTGAAGATAGTGGAAAAGCATGAGTCATAAGCGTAGTCAACATATAGATCACCATAACATAAGAGGAACATATCATAAATACCCTCAAAGCACTTCTGCAATGCATGAAAAGGACCCCATAAATCTCACCCATACTAAGTAAAGCTTCTTGAGTAACCATAGTTCATAATTCATATTCTTTTTCATATTGTTGTTGTCATGGTGGGAAACAAGTCTTAACCGACATGAGACCATGTGAGCTAAACATGGAATCCGGTGATTCCACACTGAAAAGGGTTTCTCTACTTGTCTAAGGTAGAACCATACTCTTAGCTTAGGTGGATCCACTAGCTAAATACCTATGAGGGAATATAGTTTATGGGACAACGGGATTGCAACTAGAAACTCGGCCTCTACTATCGTGAAGGCTTCCATCCCAAGAGATTGCTCCTTGAAACCCGGCCTCTACTATCATGAGGGCTTCCATCTCATATCAATATCTACACGGTGCTAAGCATTAATTCCCATGGAGTTCATATTAAGTCTTTACATAAGTTCATATTCATGGAAGAATGTCTTGACACTCAATCCAATATAATTCATAAGATATCTCATTAGATTCATTAGGTGAGAAAACCTTTCAACCTTAGAATCATCATATTGTGAGAAAACCATTAACATCGTATCATATTCATACATTATTGTGTATATGAGAATAACCATTCAACAACTAGATCATAATCATAGACACTTCACTCTCAAAGTGTTCTTAAAGCATATACCTAAATCTCACAATCATGAATAATTCTCATACTTTGCCCATGAAGGATCAAATATCATATTCAATCAACACATCTAAAATTCAATACACTAGACATGGATAATAACATAATTCAAGTAACTCAATTACTACGAGCATAATCTCATAATATCCTTCTTTCATTAACAAACCCACATTACAAGATCATAATTGGGAAATAAGGGGATTTCATGAATTCTTAGGGATTTACAAAAAAAAAACATAATACATCATCAATTCAATCATAATATAAAGTAATTAAATCATTTGAATCGTGTTTTAAAGGAATCCATGTTTTTGGAATCAAACCCTAGCTTTTCGGGATTTCTATTTTTGAAATTGAGGTTTTGATGGGACTTCATGGATGAATTCTATCCATGGATGAAGAACTACAATACCTTATCAATGAATCCCAATCAAATTTTATAAGAAAACCTTGCTCCTTGAACCCTAGCTCCAATTTCCTTCTTCTTCTTCCTTGAAGTTCTAGAGAGAGAATATTTGGAGAGGAATTGGGTTCTTTTTGGTGATTTATAAATAATGGCTTGGATGAATTAATTTAGTGATATAAAATCCTTATAGTTAGTCTAAATTAGGATAAAAAGACATCACTTACTATTAATTAAAACCGGAAAACCTCAAAGTGCCCTCTAAACTAACTCCCTAAAATAGTTCCCAGGTCACCACCTCCGATCCACCACTGACGGACCGTGGTTGGACCCACGGCCCATGCTGGTGAACCGTGGGTCGGTTCTGGGACTTTGATCCTGCGACCTTGACCCACAAACTCTCACCTACGAGCGTGGATGGACCAACGAGGCGTAGGTTCCCCTTCGTTGGTCACTTCCTAGGCAGTTTTCTAGGGTCGTCTTCAAGGACCCATGGTTAATCCTTGGGGTTCGTACCTTGATGTTCCAACACGAAACCCTTTATTTTTAAGTATGGGGAGTTACATCCAAGACACTAACCCTCTCTTTAAGCTCTAGTTTAGCCTACTAATGTAACACTCTGAAAATTAGTAGGCTAAACTAGGGCTTAACATGAGGGTTAGAGTAATAAATGTAACTCCCGTACTTAGAAATAAAGGGTTTCATGTTAGAATGTCAAGGTACAACCCCCAAGGACAAACCATGGGTCCTTAAGGAAGACCCTAGAAAATGGCATGGACAGTGACCCACGAAGGGGACCTACGCCCCGTAGGTCCATCCACGCCCGTGGGTGAGGAGTCGTGGGTGGAGGTCCCAGGAACCAAGTCCCAGAACCAAACCAGAGTTCACCAGCACGGGCCGTGGGTCCAACCACGGTCCGTTAGTGGTGGGTCATGGGTGAGTCCTGGAATTGCTTTTTGGCAGTTAAGTTTAGGGGCACTTTGGGGTTTTACGGTTTTAATTAATATTAAGTGACATCATTTTAGCCTAAATTATATCACCTATATAATGATTTTAAACTCCTAAATTAAGTGTTTTAACTCATTCTTCCGATTCCCAAAAGAAAGACCCAAATCCTCTCCAAATATTCTCTCTCTAGAACTTCAAGGATGAAGAAAAAGGAATTTGGAGCTAGGGTTTAAGGAGCAAGGTTTTCTTCTCAAATTCATTGGATTTCATTGATATGGTATGGTAGCTCTTCATCCATGAATAGAATTCATCCATGGAGCCCCTTCAAAACTCCAATTTCACATATAGAAATTCTCCAAAAGCTAGGGTTTGACTCCAAATCATGGATTCCTTTCAAAAACGATTCTAATGTTTGAATTCCTTTATATTATGATTGAATTGATGATTTATTATTGTTTTTTTATGTTGAAATCCCCAAGAATCCATGAAATTTCCATCTTCTCAATTTATGACCTTGTGATGTGGGTGAATTGATGAAAGAAGGATATTATGAGATTATACTTATAGTAATTAAGTTATTTGAATTATGTTATTATCCATGTGTAATGTAGTGAATTCTAGATGTGTTGATTGAATATGATATTTGATCCTTGAAGGGCAAAGTATGAGAATTATGCATGATTATGAGATTTATGTATATGCTTTAAGAACACTTTGAGAGTAAAAGTGATTATGATTATGACTTTGTTGTGTGTTGTTGAAAGGATATTCTCATTACACACCTATGTATGAATATGATATGATGTGAAAGGTTTTCTCACAATATGATGATTCTAAGGTTGAAAGGTTATTCTCACCTATTGGATCTAGGAGCTATCTTATGAATTATGTTGGATTGAGTGTCAAGACATTCTTTCATGAATATGAACTTACGTCAAGACTTAATATGAACTCTGTGGGAATTAATGTTTAGTACTGAGTGGATATTGATATGAGATGGAAGCCCTCACGATAGTAGAGGCCGGCTTTCTAGGAGCAATCTCTTGGGATGGAAGCTATCACGATAGTAGAGGCCGGGTTCACTACAACAAATTTGATTATTAGTGATGAATAGTATTGTCACTTAAAATTCATATTTAGTCACAAAAACACTTCTGTGACAAAAAACAATTCATCAATCGTTCGTCCCTAAAGCATGGGTCACTAAATGTATATTGAGACAACTTAGTGTTTCGTCACTAAATAGAGTTGTATTAACTACGAAAATATATTTTGTCCCTAAATACTTAGTATTTATGACGAACTAGTTCGTCATAGAAATAACAAAATGTTGTAGGTAATAGTATGTTTTCGTTACTAAAGAGGTTATTAAGGCTGACAAAACTGATGCATCACTAAATATTTAGTTTTATCAATAACGATGTCACTTGCCTCTATTGTAATATGTATTTCGTAGTTGAAAAACAATATTTTGTCACTAAATACTATCTTTTACCTACAAATTCTTGTGTACCTAAATGTATAAATTAGTGACAATTTTACTTTTTTACTATTTTGTAGATGAAAATCATGGTATCGTCACTAAAAATATTTCTATTACCAACAAAACAAAATTATCACTAAAAATGTCATAATTAGCAACAATCATAATTGTCATAAAATACAAAGTTAATTTGTAGGTGATAATTAGACAATTTTGGAACAAAGATTAATGTTGTCACTAAATGTCATATTTCTTGGACAAAATTGTGTTCGTCTCATTGCCGTCATCACTAAAAGTTAAACTTTTGAAGATAAAATTTTGTCACTAAACACAAGGATCGTCTAACATTTAAATTCAAAGCGACATATTTACAATTTGTATTTAACTATGTTTCCATTAATTTAAAATTTTATTAAGAAAATACAATTATTAAATAATACATAAATATCTAAAACTTAAAAGAATGTAGTGGTCTATTATATGATGAGTATTGTACAAATTATAAATAACAAATGAGTACTTTGTGTCTAAACATTTTTCACTGCTGGTGAAAAGTAAAGATAAAAAGTTTTGCATTTGGCTCACGAGGATAGGTTTGAAGGCGCTTCAACAAAATCAAGAACAACCCTCGTACCTGAAAAAATATTGGTATTCCAGCAAAGATAGTTAGCCATCAAAGTGAACCCAATGACTATTTCAAAGTAAAAGTGAAAAACACAAGCAAATAGGAGCAGAATAAAACTCATGCCATTCTTGAAAGCAATGAATGTAGAGCATGCCCTAACTCATGAAAATTGTTTCTATTTCAGAGTGCTTAAGCCTCACCAGAGCCAAACTAGACCCAGAAAAATTGCAAACAAGTGCAACAACCTATAAGTTAACATGCACAAACAATTCAACAACTAGGTAAAATAAAATTTAAATACTGCAATAATCCATAACAGAACCATAAAGAAGTGAGCATAAAGTAGATTCTAGCATGACATGTATTTAAGGAATCAATTCTTCTGGGAGGGGAATGCCAAGCATAAAAAGTTTCATCTGGTTAAATGAAAGAACATTATAAGGGACAGAAAAAGGGGATGATTGGGAGTACGAAATCCGAAGATGCACAACAAGAGTTTGCTTTTCAAGTGGTTAAGAATATCTAATCTAGAAGATAAAGCATTCTAGAAGAAGATAATTGAAGCTGTCTATGGTAAAAGAGATGTTTGGAGACCTTATCCTATAAATTGACATTCTAGAGGATGGCTTTGAAAAAATATTAGAAGGTTGTGGGACGAGTTCCAGTCACATACTAAAAATAGAAGCTGGAAATATTGAATTAGTTAGGTTCTGCAATGATATCTGGATAGCAGAATATTATTGATTAAAAATTTCCCAGTTGCTTCTTTAGCAAATTTTGTGATAACATTTAGCTTTCTCAATACACACATTAAAGCATACCTAAGTAGAAATGGTTATTTTCCTAAATATCCTGCAAAATCAAACAACAGAAACAATTGTTGTCAATAATAGAATATTTAATTTTGGTGAAAAGAAACAGAGCACATACAATGAGTCAAATTTTTTTATGAAAAGCATAAAACTTAAATATCACAGATTCATTATTTTGAAGAAATATACAGATTATTCATTATCATTATGAAATCAATATTCAACCTATTGTGTCTTTTCAGAAGTCCACATGTAGTCTCTTTTCATTTATAAGGTATATGACAAGTTGCCAATGAAAGAATTCAGTTAAAAAGATTTAGTAGGTTACTAATCACAACTTTCAAGGAGTTCTGCACCTAGAAAAATAAAAAATAGCTTATGAGAAGTGATGGAAAACTAACCTAAGCTTTTACAATAAGATTCACTAAACTTGCAGACACTAGTACTAGCTAAAATAGAAAACAAAAAACCACCTTGGACAAATCAGTTTTACCCTTAAGATTATCTACTTCATTGTATTGACCTCTCTAAAGACATCCAAATCATAGAGAAATAACATTCTTTTGAGGAGTACCAAAGAGATGCCTGAGTAGCTGAGGTATGAAGGCTCATCTAGTATGCATGATGGGATAGAAATTTTATGGGACATAATACATGATTATTTTATCCCACATTTGGTCCGTGGGATAAGTGATAGCAATCCTATGGGATGTACTAAAATAGTGGGATTAGTTTGTTTCATACAGAAGGTGGAATAGCTAATCACATGGGATATCCTTGTCTATCCCATCCCGCATACCCAATGAATCCTAAGAGTAACAAAATGGAGCTATAGGTTCTCATCCTTGCTACAACACTCTGTATGATCCCATCTACTCCAATAATATTGGACAGGTTTACATGGCACCTGTCTCTTGTGGATTGTAACAAGCTATTCAATAGAATTAGAAAAGGTGTTGCACAACTTGACCTGCACACCACAATCCATTTGGTGGATTTACATGGTAAAAGAGGGGTGTTGGATTGAATTCCCTTAGTGAAAAAATTTCAGTTGTTACAAAAGTAAAGTACATGATTTAAGTGTGAGTTGAGCGCCTTTTATATCCATGTCTCATCCCAACTAAGTAGTTTTTGCTTGAGTATAGAAGAAAAAATTATAAATGTGTACTTTGTAAGAAGAAGCGAATGCATATACTCACCTGAATGATAGTAGCAACCTCATTCTCCTTCCTACGTAAAAACTCTTATCGAGCAGCAAATCACCAATGCAAGACTGTATCAACAATAATGAAGCATAAAGTTGCACATAAAAATACATCAAGCCCACTGTCGTATCTATTTTCAGATTATGATCCACTGTCACACGTATTTTGGATCTACAAATTTGTGCAGAAGTGCACAAACAAAGCTAACTATTGCAGTAGTAATAGGCATGGGAGTTTCTTTTTGTGAAAATTAAACAACTATGCACTATTCTTGACAAAAGTAGAGGCCGGGCAATCCCCTTGTCCCATAAACTATGTGCCCTCAGAGGTATTTAGCTAGTGGATCCACATAAGCTAAGAGTATGGTTCTACTTAGGCAAGTAGGACAACCCTTTTTCGGTGTGGGGTAGACACCGGATTCCATGTTATGCTCTCATGGTCTATGTCGGTTAAGGCTTGTTTCCCCACTATGACAACAATATGAATAAGAATATGAATTATGAACTATGGTTACTCAAGAAGCTCTACTTAGTGTGCATGGGTGTGATTTATGGGATCTTATTCATGCATTGCACAAGTATGCTTTGAGGGTATTTATGATATGTTCCTCTTATGTTATGATAATATATGAAATGATTATG
This sequence comes from Solanum piurae, assembly GCA_029582685.1. Classification (NCBI taxonomy): domain Eukaryota; kingdom Viridiplantae; phylum Streptophyta; class Magnoliopsida; order Solanales; family Solanaceae; genus Solanum; species Solanum piurae. The sequence goes on from JAJOOO010005920.1 coordinate 22,097, forward strand.
CTTATGACTTATGCTTTTCCACTATCTTCAAAATGATGATTTAACTTAGTAAATTGCATGCATTCAACTAAAATGTCCCTTTTAGCATGTTCTCAATATTTTTATGCATGGAAATCATACTTAGTGCATCTTTGTACTAACACCAACTTTTCCTATATTTTTCCCAAGTGTAGGGTCCGGCTCTCAAGGTGGTCATCATTGTGGCTATAGCATGGATTTGCTTATTCTCCTCGCTTGTTGCTGAGTCCTCATGATTCGAGGACGGATGTTATCATTGTAGTTCTTTTCTTGTATTTCCTTTTTGGACTATTTTGTATGGGTTGTGTCCCTATTTGATTCAAGTATTGTAATAGATGGATATATTGATACAAATCTAGACTTCCCCTTTCCTTTGTGAAAATTTTGAACTTCAAATGTGTTTTTATTCTTTATTGTTCTATGCTTATGTTATGATATGCTAAGTGGCTTACATGGTGCCTTTCGGGGTTCTATGTGCCTTGTTACATATAGGGGGTACCCCTGGGCCGTGACAAACTTGGTATCGGGAGTGGTAGAATTCCGCAACAGTTGTTCCACTTTCTCATGTACTGTTTCTACTGTAGGAAATGTTGAATTCAAAGACCCCTGTTGCACTTTTTCCGACACTTGAGATTCATCTAGACTATAGTTCGAGTTCAGTTTGTTCTTGTGATACTTTTTGTTTGACTTCATAACTTGAACGGCTGAAATACAATTAAAGTTCTGTTTGTGCTTGTGTTTTGATACCTTTTTATTTCGCAAAGAACCAAGTGATCCAGCTAAAACATAGTTTAAATTCTTAACTTTCTGGCATTTTGTCACACACGTTTCTTGATTCATTATTTTTCAAGTCTCTGCAATTTCATAAAATTAAATATAAAATTGGTTAGAAGAAAGCATTCAACACTTTTGCACTTAACTAACCTCATGAATAAAACCAACGCCTCACTCTCGTTACACATAATAAAAATATTAAAATAGCACAACAGAAATGGAAAAAAGAGGATCACCTAATCATTTAACCACTTTGTCCATAAATTAACCAAAAATATTAATAAAAGTAATAACCACAAAATAAAAATGAAAATAACAATGAGCATATAGTTAAACTAACCTTCAAATCTTTCTTGTCTAATCATCTTCCTCCATCCAATCCCAATTTGTTTCATCAACATCATCCTCCTCTTCTGACATTTCTACAATTGTATCTTCTGAATGTTGTGCATTATATGGAATATCAACAATATCAACGACCACATCCTCTCTTGATCATCTAAAGTCACCCTCATCTAATCTAGCTGAGGAACCAATGTCATCATTGAGCTCCCTCCAAAATGTGTCACCTATATTAGGACAATTCTCTTACTTTAGATCATATAAACAGGAACCTTATTCCTTTCATAATAAACATCTTTCTCAATTGGTTCCGCGACATAAAATACTTGATAACTTGTGATGCCAACACAAAAGGGTCATCTTTACTACATAACTTGTTGAATTATACTAGAGTTAACCCATATCCATCTACTTCATTCTGATACCAATCACATCTAAACAATACAACACTAAAACAACCATAATAATAAATTTCAATGATATCTTGAATAACTCCATAATAAACAACATTTCCATCAATGGGATTTTGGTCCCAAGAACTAGCAAAACTATCTGTTGTTGTTGATAAAGTCACTCCAGTATTTTGAGTTATACGTGGGGCATCCCTCTTTTTTGTATGAAATCGATATCCATTGATAAAATATGCAGTATATCTCTGTGCCACCATATTAGGCCCTTTAGATAGCCTTATTAAATGTCGAGGTACTTGAACATTTTCAACTTTCTTTTGAAACCAATTGCTAAATTCACGACTATGACTCCTTTTTCTTGCCCATGCATTTAATCTACTATGATTACTCATTATGTTTTTATGTTCCCAGCAACATGAATATTGAAAATTTAATTACTGGGCCTTTATAAATTTTAATGTACCTTATCTAACAAACAAATGTATTTTAAAATGTAAATAATTGTTATATAATTTATCTTACTCAATAAGATTTTCCACTTGTTCATCTCCTGTATTGAAAAGGGCATACCGATGTGCTTCATGACATAACTCTGAATCCATAAAAAAAGTGCAATCTTTCTCTTCTCCCTTCCAATTGGATGACCAATCTTAGGGAATATAAGTGACAATTCTAATTGCATTCCTCATCCTCAGTTTGGTACCTACTGAATCTTGTCTTCACTCCATCATGTAGGTATCTCAGACTATGATTCAAGCAATCTCTACCCACAACACCCTCTACTATCGATGCTTTTAGGCATTTTCGATTACGCATGAGCCCCTTGAAGTAATATAGCTCTCTCTCAATAGAAATCATCCAACGAAGATGAGTTGGACCCCCAAGCTTTATTTCATTCACTAAATGAATAGGCAAATGTAGCATTATGTCAAAAAAGGCTGGAAGAAAAATCATTTCAAGATCACATATTATTTCACCAATTTCAGACTCTAATTTTTCAAGATACGTTCGCCTTATTTCCTTACTACATATGGCTCTAAAGAAATTGCCCAACCTTATCAATGTCAATGAAACTTTCTTGGGCAATGTCTTCGTAACGGTAACCTGAAGCAAGTAATGCATCATAAAATGAGCATGATGACTCTTGTACCCTAATATTTTCATCTCTTTCTCATGCACGCGGTGTGATATATTTGTAGCACACCCTTTAGGTAATTTGGCATTTTTTATGACTGTTAGAATATGAATAGGTTTATACAATCCTATTAGAATAGGAATAGGTTTATACAATCCTATTAGAATAGGAATAGGTTTATACAATTATATTAGAATAGGAATAGGAATACTAAATAGTATCCTACTTGGTAAAGGATTGTATTCTAGGGTCTATAAATAGGGTCTCAATGTAATAATGTAAACAACAACAATTCAATAATATTTTTTCCCAATATTTCTCACATGGTATCAGAGCCTCTACGATCTTGGTAAACAATCAAAGTGCTTTCATTGCCGGCGGGCAGCTATTACTCATATATGTCGCCCGTCCGGCCAACAATTATGTTAGCAAAAGTTGGGTCACCGTGTATCTTTCCGGTGACTATTTTCTCATATTTGATTTATGTAAGCACCGTGCCATCATTTCGGTGACTACTTTCTTAATCTAACTTGTAGCACCGTGCTATCTTTCCGGTGACTATTTTTTCATATTTAATTTTTGTAGCACTGTGCCATCATTCCAGTGACAACATTTTCGTATATAATTTTTGTAGCACCGTGCTATCCTTTCGGTGACTATCTTTTTTTTGCATATCTGATTTGTGTAGCACCATGCATCTCTCCGAACTACTTTTCATATTTAATTTGTGTAGTACCGTTAATTTTTCCGAACGACTTTCTCATATCTGAGTTGCATAGCATCATGTGTCTTTTTAGTGACTCCTCAGATTTGATTTGCATAGTTCCATTCGTCTTTTAGGTGACTCCTCAAATCTGATTTGCGTAGGATTGTGCCATCATTCCAATCCTACCCATATTATTTTTTTCTCTTTTTCAATGGGCTCGTTCTATCAATTCGATCTATCATATATAATTTATTTTTCTAGTTGGGTCGTGACATCATTCCGACCCTACCCATATAATTTTATTTCTTAGATTGTGACCACTTTTAGCCATCAAATCTAATATTCCGGCATATAAGCATCTTCCGGCCAGTTTTTTGATGACTTGTTTAATATCAACTCATCTATTGATTCCAACATGATCCACATACTTTATACTATATTTTGAGCACTTATGACCGTTGTATTGTAAAAAAGTCTATATGGAGCAACCACCTAATTTTGTTGTTGAGGAGGAGTTTAGTAGCCTTGTATGTTGGTTACGTAAGTCACTCTATGGTCTGAAACAGTCTTTGCAAGCTTGGTTTGGGAAGTTCCAACACTGTAATTTTGTCACTCCGTGGTTTATCGGCATTATGCACCAAATTCAGTAATTCATGAGAAGACCAAGCACATTGAGATTGATTGTCAATTTTGGGAAGTTGAGTGATCAACTTGCAGATATCTCACCAAGCCCCTCATCGGTCCTCGTGTTAATTACATTCGTAACACGCTAGGTACATGAATTGTATGCACTAGCTTGAGGGGGAGTGTTAGAATATGAATAGGTTTATACAATTCTATTAGACTAGGAATATGTTTATACAATCCTATTAGAATAGGAATAGGTATATACAATTCTATTAGAATAGGAATAGTAATAGAAATAGAAATAGGAATACTAAATAGTATCCTACTTGGTAAACGATTGTATTCTAGGGTCTCTAAATAGGGTCTTAATGTAATAATGTAAACAACAACAATTCAATAATATTTTTTTCCTATATTTCTCACAATGACACTGCCAAATAACCTCTTTTTTTCTAGCTTCATGAAGAATGATGACTGAGCCAAACTTATATTTCCATCATCGTCTTCTATTGGTTGTAGCTCCTTTGGTATTCCCATTTCTCGCAAGTTATAGCGATAATTTACATGATCTTTTGACTTTCCATCTATCTCTAATAAAGTCCCAAGTAAACTATCACATATATTCTTCTCTATGTGCATCACATCAAGATTGTGCTTTAATTTGTTATGTGCCCAACAAGGCAATTCAAAAAAAAAATCTTTTTTCCATGGACCCTTATTATGTCGAGATCTTTTTTTTACCCTTTCCAACGACATTATTGAATTAATTCAACTCTTCAAGCAATTCTACACCTAAAAAAGGAGTAGGTGCAGGTCTTTGCTCATCATTACCATCAAATGACTTTTTATATTTTCTCAATGGATGATCAGGAGGTAAAAATCTTTAATGACCCAAATAACACATCTAACGACTATGTTTAAGATATTCAAAGCATGTGTCATAATTACAAGTAGGGATTGCCAATTTTCCCTTAGTGCTCCATCCTGAAAGCATTACTAGTGCTGGAAAATCACTAACTGTCCACATTAAGTCTGCACGCATTTGGAAAGTCGTGTTGGTTTCAGCATCATATGTTTCTATACCAGGTTACCATAGTTCCTTCAGTTCTGCAATTTGTGGTTGTAGGTACACATCTATATCATTTCTAGGAGATGATGGGCCTGGAATGATCATTGATAACATAAGATACTCCGGCTTCATACATATCCACGGTGATAAATTATAGTTGATCAACATAACAGGCCAAGTGCTATGAGAAATACTCATGGTTCGAAATAGGTTGAAGCCATCACTTGAGAGACCCAACCTGACATTACAAGGATCTATAGAGAAGTCTGGATGTAAATGATCAAAATCTTTCCATGCTTCCCCATCAACATGATGCCTTAAATTTCCATCATTAGGTCAGTCATTAGCATGTCATCTCATTGCAACAGCTATTTCAGGATACATATATATTTGTTGAAGCCTAGGCTTTAAAGTCAAGCACCTTAAAATCTTTGCAGGAATTTTTGAGCTTGCATTAGTTGAGGTAGCATAAATATTTTTCCATCTAGAAGACCCATATATAGAGCAGTCATCGGCTTTCTCATTGTCCTTCCATAATAACATGCAATCGTTTGGGCATGCGTGTATTTTTTCATAATTAAGACCCAAATCTGGTATCACCTTTTTTGCCTTATAGAAAGAATTTGGTATCTGAGAAAAGAGAAAAGCCTCTCTTAACAATTCTAACAAGTCTGAAAATGCTACATTACTCAACCCATGCAAGGTTTTAAACAAGTATAATCGAATGATGAAACTCAATTTGGTAAAATTTTCACACTTCGGATATAATGGTTGTTTTCCATCCTCCAATAATTTAAAATATATATTTGCATCTTCATGTAGTCCCTCTCCCACTCCTTCTCTATGCCCCGATTCAACTTCCACATTTCTAAATGTATCATGAAGTAGCCCATCAATATGATCTCGCAAATTAGAACCTGCATCATCATTGATTGGATAAGGTGTATTTCTCGCGGAAGACCCTTCTCCATGAAAACCTATTTAGTGTAACCATCATCGAACTCGTTAACAACCAAGTGATCCTCTACCACATTTCTATAATGCTAATATCGATTAATGCTCTTTTTTCAAGGTCACAATATTTCATTTCCTTGAGAAGCTCATTCAAATGCCTTATCAAGAAAATTGTTTACTCCACGAATATACTAATTTGTCCATCATAGGCAATTCATCCAACTTTAATTATCATTATTGTCCATTGAAATTCTATTTAACACAAGAAAATCACAAAGAAAATTATGGTTAGTAAGTATAATTGTTAAGATTAACTTGTAGGTTATGGAGTTCTAGAAATTATATTACCATTATTTTTAGCTTGTTGTTGTTCAAAGTTCCCCTTTAACTATCTCGATTATTTCCTTAGAGTGTTCCTGCTCAAAGTTCCCTTTTGTCTATCTTCTATATTATTTTTCATGGCAGTATAGGAAATTGTCAAATTATGCTTCTCTTTTATCTTTTTTGGTCTTTTATGTTGTTTCAGACATTAGTTTTGTATGTTATATTTGGATGTTCATATCATGTATAAACTTTTAAAGAACACCATAAGAATCAATAGGAACAAAATTCTTCTCTTTTCAACTCTTTCAAAGCTAAGCTTTTATATCATGATGTGTATGGGTTTCTATCGAACTACTAGAACTAGTACTAGGTAAAAGACATGTAACTTTGAATCTTCCAGATTGTTTGTGCCAAAATGACATTCTAAGTAACGTTCTATTAATATTCTTTTCTTTTCTTTTCTTTTCTTTTCTTTTCTGCTATCTTTTTCTCCCAACTTAAAAGATCCCAAGAACTGAAGAATCAGAAGAACAAAATGGTAATCTTTAATAAATTTAACAATATAAAGTTTGTATTCACTTTCTTTCTTCCGCTTACAACATAAACTTGAATTATCGATTCTAAAACATTTTATCCAAAGTGTTCTACAACAAATCCTCGAAACAGTTTTAATGCTACTTGGCTGTAACAATCCTAAGTTTAATTTCTATTTTTAAATGTTCATCTGTAACAAAATACCTATTAAATTTGAATCATGTCTTCGCACAACTATCTCAACTCGTAACTTCATAATCATATCACAACTCCAACAAATAGTTAGATATTATAATAAATTTCTCAAATTTACATCAAAACACTACTCATTAATGGCATATGTCTATCTTCATACAAATAAAATTGAAACAAACTTAACAATAGACAACCAAAGTTCAAACACATAAACAATAGTGTATTGATATTTTCTTAGATGCATCAACTTAACGCAGACTAAATATTTAATAGAAAATCTATATGAACATCCACAAACTCAATAATTTTAAGAAATAACAATGCACCTTCAAAAATATTCAAGGACAATTTTTTTCTTCAGCTGCTCTTGCTGATTTCCTTTTTATTCAACACTATAGCAATCTACAATTCAAATAATCAACTCAAGTGACTTTATAATTCGGAGAGAATAACCTAAAATTAGAAAATAAGTCCAAAATAGGCATGAGAAAATAGAGAATATAACCTAAAATTAAGGCTTTGTGAAGTTGTGGAATGAACTTTGTGCCGCATATTTGGGAGATTTGGTGTGAGTTAGAGAAGCACAACACAACAACAATTTTAGAACTGGAGACAACGATTTCAGAAATAATGATCTTGCAGTGAGTTGAGCAGCACAACACAATTAAATACACTAACAACCAGCACCGATTAGAATCAAAGATAGTGAGTCTGATGTCTATTTGGGTGAACATCAGTGTTTATTAGGGATTTTTGAACTAGAAATCGACGACGATAAAAATACGGCCATGAGAGAATACTGAAATTCTATAAGCTTTGTTATTTTTGGGAAACAAAAAAATAATTAATTTGATATAATATGTTTTTGGCGCTTTACTGAAAATATTCTAGGAATAATGAGGGAAATATAATGCCCACAATGTGTGAACATGACCCGTTGCTATATACGACCTATTGCAACAGTTACGAAAATACGTTGCAATACCAAATTTTTTTGCAACGGTTTTCAAGGTATCATATACCCATATCGTCGTGGACATTATGAAACACTTATAACCGTTTCTATATACATCTATGGCAACACTTTTCGAATCGTTGCCATGCAATCTGTTGTTGTAGGCCCTGTTTCTAGTAGTGTGAAAGAGTCGGTACTTGAGAAATCTGTTGAGGCTTTCTCCCAAGGGGGAGATGGGCTGCTTAGGTACCAAGGTTGGCTATGTGTTCCGGATGTTGATGGTTTGAGGGAACAAATTTTAGAGGAAGCTCATAGTTCTCGGTATTCTATTCATCCGGGAGCCACCAAGATGTACCATGATATACGGCAAGTCTATTGGTGGAATGGAATGAAGAAAGATATTAAGGGATTTGAAGCCAAATGTCCTAATTGTCAACAAGTTAAGGTTGAGAATCAAAGGACGGGAGACTAGTACCAAAATATATGTATTCCCACTTGGAAGTGGGAGAATGTAAATATGAACTTTATTTTGGGTTAGCCTCGCACCCGAAGGCAACATGATTCTATTTGGGTCATTATAGATCGGATGGAAAAATCAGCCTACTTTATTTCCGTCAAGGTTTCTTTTCGGCGGAATACTATGTTAAGTTGTATATAAGGGAAATAGTGAAATTGCATGGAATTCATCTATCTATTATTTCCGATTGGGGTACTCAATTTACTTCTCACTTTTGGAAGTCATTCCAAAAAGGGCTTGGTACTAAGGTTAAGCTTAGCATAAATTTTCATCCCCAAATTGATGGGCAAGCGGAGCGTACCATCCAAACATTGGAAGATATGTTAAGGGAATGTGTTATAGACTTCAAGGGTAATTGGGATGACCAGTTGGCATTAATAGAGTTTGCCTACAATAATAGCTATCACTCAAGTATCAGTATGGCTCCCTTTGAAGCCTTGTATGGTAGGAGATGTAGGTCATCGGTTGGTTGGTTTGATGTGGGTGAAGTATCTTTGATAGGTCCCGAGCTAGTGTATGAAGCCATTGAGAAAGTTTGGCTTATTAGAGAGAGGTTGAGAACGACTCAAAGTAGACAAAAATCTTATGCCGATGTGAGAAGAAGGGATCTAGAATTTGAAGTTAATGATTGGGTCTATTTGAAAATCTCGCCCATGAAGGGTGTGATGAGATTTGGCAAGAAAGGGAAGCTTAGTCCTTGGTATGTAGGCCCATACAAAATTTTGAAACGTATTTTCCAAATGAGTTGGCTCCAGTATATCCGGTATTTCATGTTTCTATGCTTAAGAAGTGTATTGGAGATCTGGTATCCATTATTTCCCTAGAAGGGTTGGGAGTTGACGAAAGTCTTTCATATGCAAAGGTTCCAGTAGAAATCCTAGACCGGCAAGTCAAGAGATTGAGAAATAAGGAAATAGCTTCCGTGAAGGTTTTATGGAAAAATCACTTAGTTGAGGGTGATACTTGGGAGGCCGAGGCTGCTATGAAGTCCTGATATCCTCATCTCTTTCCTTTCACTCCTATTCAAGCTTGAGGTAAGTAGTTCCTATTGAGTTTTCTTGTTTTGGGAGTCATGTGTGTTATATGTGTTTTTTCATGATTTTCTTACGTTATGCATGTTCTTGAGAAAATCATGTTTAGTAAGAAAATGAGTTTTATGATTGATTTTATTCATGTTGTTGTGCATTGAGTATGAGTTGCTTATTTACTTCATGAGATGAATTGTTGAACATGCTTTAGTATGCTTTTGAGAGTAATTGCATATTGGCTCCATGATATTGTGTTGAGCATGCTTTTAGTTGGAGAAGGTAGTTCCTCCTATGGATATGAGAAATGTTGAGTTTCATGCATAATGGGTTGTTAGATTTAGTTCCTACTTCTTTGTGTCGCATTGATTATGTTTGAGATGGAGTTGAAGTTTCCTCCTTTGAATTGTGCATTATTTTGATGTTTCATGCATGATGGGCTGCTAGTCTTGAGTCTTTACTTCCGTAAGGTGTTTAGATCGACATTCGAGAACGAATGTTCCCAACGGGGAGATATTGTAACACTCCAGAAATTAGTAGGCTAAACTAGAGCTTAACATGAGGGTTAGAGTCGTAAATGCAACTCCCCGTACTTAGAAATAAAGGGTATCATGTTAGAACATCAATATATGACCCCCAAGGACCAACTATGGGTCCTTGAGGAAGACCCTAAAAAGATGGCCTGGACAGTGACCCACGAAAGGGACCTACGCCTCGTAGGTCCATCCACGCCCGTGGGTAAGGAGTCGTGGGTGGAGGTCCCCAAAACCAAACCATGTTTCACCAGCATGGGCCGTGGGTCCAACCATGGTCCGTCAGTGGTGAGTCGTGGGTGAGGCCTGGAACTGCTTTTTGGCAGTTAAGTTTAGGGGGACTTTGGGGTTTTCTAATTTTAATTAATATTAAGTTACATCATTTTAGCCTAAATTAGATCACCTATATAAGGATTTTAAACTCCTAAATTATGTCTTTTAACTCATACTTCCAATTCCCAAAAGAAAGACCCAAATCCTTTACAAATATTCTCTCTAGAACTTCAAGGAAGAAGAAGAAGAAGGAAGTTGGAGCTAGGGTTCAAGGAGCAAGGTTTTCTTCTCACATTCATTGGATTTCATTGCTAAGGTATGGCAGATTTTCATCCATGTATATAATTCATCTATGGAGCCCCTTCACAGCCCCAATTTCAAAGATAGAAATTCTCCAAAAGCTAGGGTTTGACTCCAAGTCATGGATTCCTTTAAAAAACGATTCTAAAGTTTGAATTCCTTTATATTATGATTGAATTGATGATTTATTATGGTTTTTATGTTGAAATCCCCATATTCCCAATTTATGACCTTGTGATGTGGGTGAATTGATGAAAGAAAGATATTATAAGATTATTCTTGTAGTAATTTAGTTATTTGATTATGTTATTATCCATGTATAATGTAGTGAATTCTAGATGTGTTTATTGAATATGATCTTTGATCCTTGAAGGGAAAAGTATGAGAATTATGCATGATTATGAGATTTATGTATATGCTTTAAGAAAAGTTTGAGAGTAAAGTGAATATGATTATGACCTTGTTGTGTGTTGTTGAAAGGATATTCTCACAATATGATGATTCTAAGATTGAAAGGCTATTCTCACCTATTGAATCTAGGAGCAATCTTATGAATTATGTTGGATTGAGTGTCAAGACATTCTTCCATGAATACGAACTTAAGTCAAAACTTAATATGAACTCCATGGAATTAATTCTTAGTACCTAGTGGATATTGATATGAGATGGAAGCCCGCACGATAGTAGAGGCCGAGATTCTAGGAGCAATCTCTTGGGATGTAAGCCCTCCTGATAGTAGATGTCGGGTTTCTAGTAGCAATTCCCTTGTCCCATAAACTAGGTGCCCTCATAGGTATTTCGCTAGTGGATCCACCTAAGCTAAAAGTTTGGTTCTACCTTAGGAAAGTAAGACAACCCCTTTTCGGTGTGGGGTGGACACCGGATTTCATGTTAAGTTCACATGGTCTATGTCGGTAAGGCTTGTTTCCCCACTATGGCAACAATATGAATAAGAATATGAATTATGAACTATGGTTACTCAATAAGGTTTACTTAGTGTGGGTGAGATTTATGGGGTCTTATTCATGCATTGCACAAGTATGCTTTGAGGGTATTTCTGATATGTTCCTCTTTTGTTATGATGATCTATGAAATGAATATGCTAATGACTTATGCTTTTCCACTATCTTCAAAATGGTGCTTTAAATTAGTAAATTGCATGCATTCAACTAATATGTCCCTTTTAGCATGTTTTCAATGTTTTTATTCATGTCTATCATACTTAGTGCATCTTTGTACTAACGCCTACTTTTACTACATTTTCCCCATTTGTATGGTCCGATTCTCAAGGTGGTCATCATTGTGGCTAAAGCTTAGATTTGCTTATTCTCCTAGCTTGTTGGTGAGTCCTCATGATTCGAGGACGGATGTTATCATTGTAGTTCTTTTCTTGTATTTCCTTTTCGGACTATGTTGTGTGGGTTGTGTCCCTATTTCATTCAAGTATTGTAATAGATGTCTATATTGAGACAAGTTTAGACTTCTACTTTCCTTTATGAAAATTTTGGACTCGAAATGCGTTTTTATTCTTGATTGTTCTATGCTTATGTTATGATATGTTAAATGGCTTACATGGTGCCTTTCAGGGTTCTATGTGCCTTGTTACAACTAGGGGGTACCCTTGGGTCGTGAAAACTAATTTCCGTGATGTTACACCTAGGTAAGCTCAAATCGAAGTAGTCTGGACCATTTAAATGTCACGACCCAGGGGTACCCCCCCTAGATGTCACAAGGCGTACAAGACTCCGAGAAGTTTCATACAAGCCCCTTAGCAAATCATAACATAAGATAATAGAAAAGTGCAAAAATTTAAAACATTTTCCAATACAATCAAAGTCTCATAAAACGAAGCGGAGGTATTTTAACAGTTGTCTCAAACCATCTAATACATGAATAGTCTCGGGACACAACCCATACAAAAGTTCTCAGCATAAAATAAAGACATAATAAAAAAACATTGTGGTCAAATACTCAATGCTATGAGGACTCACCAAATCTTCACTTACTTGCTCTACTAAGATTCTTGCCACGAGAATGGAAGTCAATATCGCCGGACCCTACATTTGACAAGAATGTAGGAAAGAGATACACCATAATCATAAGAGATACATCATCAACGTAAACTATAATAACAAGAGATAACAACATAGTCATAGGCATAATCAATGCATCTAAATCAACATAACATAAGAGAAACTCTTCATAAGTAACCTCAAGGCATGCTTGTGCAATGCATGGATAGGACCCCATAATCTCACACACACTAAGCAAACTACTTTAGGCCCTTATTCATACTCATCATCTTCTGATCTCATCCTTAGCTTATTCTTCATAGACAAGGGAACATTCACCTTAAGTCAAACATATCGAGGAAGGCAACTATAGCAACAATAAAAGCTAAGCATACATCATACAATGAATCTCATATAGAAACATACTTACAATAGTTCCTTGAAGTAATCTTGTTTCATCATACACATGCTACTTTGAATAGGGACTTGTCCCTCATATTCATACTAATCATGGAAGAGTAACTCTCTACTAGTCCATAACATAACATCACTCATGAATGGTTACTATTTACCAAATCAAGGCTATCAAGGGAAAGCACCTTACTATACTAGACCAAGCTATCATGGAAGGCATACTATCATGCAAGTCCAAGCTACTCAAGGAAAGGTACTATTTCTCAATCCAATCTATCATGAAATGATGTGGCCTCATCAAGTCAAGCTATCATGCAAGCATTCTATTATGCTAGTCCAAGCTACATTGGAAGGGTACGATTTCTCAATCCAAGGCTATCCATAGATTCTAATATCTCAAGCAAACATGCATGGTTTTATCTTACCATGTCAAGCTATTCAAGAAGGGATATCACATCACTACTTCAAGTTAATATAGTTCATACATGAAGCCTTTGAACACTTACGAGATACTTCTTTAAGCATGTCTTAGCTCATTAGGAAGGCTTATTAGATCGTGTGTGAGCAACTATCACCATCCATGATCACTTTTACTCTTAGATTCATTTTAGGCAATTCTATAGATATGGAGATTGTTGCTAGAAACCCGAACTCAACTAGTGTAGAAAGATCCCATTTTGAAGCCGGACTCAACTTACGTAAAAGCTTCCATCTAATGTATAATATCATAATCATAGACATTTTACTCTCAAAGTGTTCCTAAAGCATTTACATCGGTTCTATGAAACATGCATACTCTCATATACACATAATATAGGTCATGTGGGTAATTTCATTCCACAACAACACCACAGACTAATCAACAAACATATAAGCTTCACTTTCAAAGCCTTAGATTTCCTAGTTCATCATATTAGTTTTTACCCTCAAAGCCCTGGAAATCACATTCATACTACAAGCCTTAATCTCAAAGCAATACTTTTCATGATCATCATATATGCCTAATTCTCAAGACATTCTTACCACATTCTTTATTCTTAAGTAATTCTAATCATATATCATCATATAGACTCAATCACAACACTACTAATCATGATTCATCATATAAGCCTTAATCTAACAACTTCATGTCTGTAAGTGTTCCTCTTAAGAAATTCATGTCTAGGTGCTCTAATCTCAAGAAATTCATAAAGTAATTCATCAATCTTAGAAGATCACATCTAAGCCCTCAATTTTCCCTTTCATGGCATAAAACCCAACTACATCAAATTCACCTTAGAATCATAGGTTAATCATGGGTACATGTAAAATCATACTAAAATCATTCAATTCCATCATAAACAATCACAAAAGAATCATAATCCACTCTATTGGATCATAACCCATAGCATAGAAGAAACCCTAGTTTGACTTGGGGAACTCTTCTTCTAAATTGGGGAAAACATAGGGGCTCCATGGATGAAAGGAATCCCTGAATGAATAAGCCATCATACCTTGATTACAATGCCAATAAATCTTGGAGTAATGGAGACTTGGCTTGACCTAGCTTGATCCTCTTCTTCTTCTTCACTTTTTAAAGAGAGAATATTTAAGAGGGAATTGGGTTTCTTTTTGGGGAGTTGAGAAAATGACTTAAATTACTTAGTTTAGGGGTCTAAAGTCCTTATATAGGTGGTATATATTAGGGTTAAACAACATCACGTAATCCTAATAAAATACAGAAAACCCCAAAGTACCCCTAAACTTAACCACACAAAATTGTCTCATTGCATCACCCACGAGACCCCGACCAAAGGGCGTAGGTTGACATATGGCCCATGGTGGTTGGGTGTGGTTTGGTTCTGGGGGTTGGCAATGTAGGCTTGGATACACGGACCCCCACCACGAGGCAGTTTTCTTGGGCAGTTCCTCTAGGGTGCTCATCCACGAGGCTTCCCACGGAGTGTGGATCCAACCGCGGGATGTGGATGGCCCTCATAGGTGACACCTTGATTCTCTAACATGCTAAACCCTCTAAAGCATGCTAAACTTCCCTCTTAAGGCTACATGGTATTACATTAAAGTAACTCGAGTGTTCACAAATGGGGCAATTGAAGTTGAAGGCAAAGAAGGACCAGCATTCAAAGTAAATGGGCAATGTTTGAAGCTCTATTTTGGAGAATTTCGGGACATATCGATAATTAAAGTGGTGTATTTGGAAGATGTGTGAGAGAATTCCACGTCTTGCCACAACGTTAAATAAGGCGCTTCTTGGGAGGCAACCCAAGTGTTGGTTGTTTTTGAATAACGGTTGCTTAATGTGTAAAGTCAAATCCTAGTTTCTGACATATCAACAAATCGGCGGTGAACAAACCCTTTCGGCACGCCGCGAAACTAGTCGGCGAGCTCGACTTAGCTCACCCTTTTTGGTTCAATTTGGCTGCCATTCTTTCTAGAAAATTTGACAAGTTGCAGGCACTTTCGGCACACTATAAAATCAGTCGGCGAGCCGGACTGAGCTCATCGTCTTGCTCCAATTTACAGTCAACCTTGCTTGAAAGTTTAGCGAACCTAAGCTTATTTGGCGATTCGCCAAATGGTTCAACGTACCCGGCTTTACTCACCGACTGGGCGTGAAGTGAAGATCTATTCCTACTCTACTCTTTTCATATTTGCATTGAGGATGTTTCTAGGTTTATTTGGCAGGGTGAGGTATCTCATACCTGCCTCTTTTGAGTTGCTTTTGTCAATGATGGTTTTTTATCCAAATTGCCTCTATTGAGTTGCTTTTGTCAATGATGATTGTTTATTCAAATTAAAATTTTCACCTCTTGATGTTTGTGAATGTGGTTGTTCTTTTGCATATTTGAGTATCAGTTTCGATCAATATCGATGACTTGAATAGTGCTCTTGATTAAACGATATATGTGTGCAATTCCAATGAGGCAAATTTGAGTTGCATAAGTCATGTGTGAACTCTTAGCATCTAATGGTGACTGGCCGATTGTTTAAATGAATCTTGTCATGATCGTTCCACGTGAGCTAAAATTGTAGAATATTGATTCATGATTGTTTTTAATGCCATGTGTGGTGAGATAGTCTTGAAATATGTGCTTGGTAATACCTAGAACTTTCCCCGTTCGTCCAATTGACCGATGTAGGCGATTGAAAGAAATGATCTTAGGCACAAATATCTGAGAGTGAATTAAATTGCCATTATACTTCTTAGTGACCACCTTGTGAGAGTGTGAACCTAGCTTGACACCATTTGAGCCTATTCCTTTCTTTGGATGAAACTTGAGCATATTTGACCTCTTTCCTTCCCACCTAAAATCTTCATGAAGCGTTGGTCCTTTTGAATATTCAACTTAGGCCAAAAGCCTAAGTTGGTGGTGTGGTGAAAAAGGAGAAAAATCAAGAAGTTCGTATGAAAATTTGCCCTTGATGGATTGTGTTGAAAAAGATGGAACCCCTCCATATAAAAAAAAATATCAAAGAGAAGAAAAAGATTGAAAAATAAAAATATGTTGCAATAAAGTTGTGCTCAAAATAAAAGAAATGGGGTGTCTAATGAGTCATGCTTAAAACAACATAGGGTGGATTGTGAAAATCAAAAAGAGTGAAAGAAAAGGAGAAAAAGTGAAATGTAGCCATGCTTCATAAAGGTAGGAGTCACTAAGCTATAATGATCATATATTTACCCTCAGCCCCGTTACAAGCCTTGAAAGACCTTTCTGATCTTGATTGAGCTTAATGTTATGTTGATTTGAAAATACGGGTTAGCATATGGGTAGAATCATGCATGTGTTTATCTTTGAAAGTGTGAGAGTTGCTTTTGATTCCATAATTCTGAAATTTTAATGAGCTTTGTGTGAGCATAGAATCATTCTTAATGTGAGGGCATTCATATACTTTTGTTGAGCTTGAATTCGCACTTGAAGCAAACATTGTGAGTTTGATTTCTATTAGATGATGGCTAGTCACAGTTTGAAACTTGTAGTTCACAATTGAACATGGGTTGATTTAACCTCATGTGAATTCATGTTGAGTCTTGAGTAGCACTATTTGTAGACATCTCTGTTGAACTTATTGATCTTGTGATTTAATTGGGGACAAGCAAAAGTTTAAGTTGGGGGTGTTGATGAGTTGGGGATTTCGACTCATTTAGGGCTTAATATTCAAAAGTTAAGTGTCCTCAATGCCGATTTTATGCTCTAAACTGATGTTAAAAATCTAATTTGCAGCAATGAAGGCTAAATAACAAGGCAAGGACATTACAGGGCAAACAGGAGCGAAAAAGATTAAAGACCTGAAGAAAAGAAAGGTTGATGTTCGCCAAAGCCACTCGGTGATTCACCAAGTGGCTCTTTGTAAGAAATCAGAACTAGAAAAAAATTCAGAAAATCAGAAGCTACGGGAACCACCTACGGACCATGGGATGACTTACGGTCCGCGTTGGTGGTTCGTAGATGGACACTGCAACCCAGCTCAGAAAATCAGCTAAGTCTCGACCCACGGACAGACCTACGGTCCGTAAGTCAAACCACAGTCCGTGGTCTGTGTCCGTGGATCAAGACCCCTTTTACCCAACCTCTGACACGAACTACGGCCGACTAGTACGGACCGTCGTTCGATCTACGGTCCGTAGGTCTGACCGAAAATATCAACAGCCAATTAGAGGAAATTGTTGATTGGGTCAACTTCAGATAGTCATAACTCCCAGAACAAAATGAATTACGTGTCCCATGCCCTATGATAAGATAGATAATTGAATCTTCTTTCCAACGCCGCCGAGTTTTTTAAAATCCGACCTCCGAGTAAAAAGTTATGCTCATTTTAGTGAAGGCTTGTCGAGCAGGCTTGACTTACGGACCCAATCTACGGACCGTAAATTGACCTACGGCCCGTAGGTCCCGTCCGTCGATCACTCCGACAACAGTTAAGTCAGGGGTCTTTTGGTCTTTTCCTATTTCATTGGACCCCTAAGCTACATCGTTTAGACCCTAAATTATAAGGTTTTAGTCAGTTTAAGCCTAGAAACATAACTAGAACTTACCTAAGTCAGATCATTTTTCAAAACTTAGAAAAATTAGAACGCTAAGAGGAGAAATAAGTCAAGAACCCTAGTTCAAGAACGCAACAAGTTTCCTCCAGTTCCAGCCCTGAAATCGAAGGATTTCTTCCTGGAACTCATCACCAGGTATGTGAGATTTCATTAGTGGGTTCCTTTCGCCCATTAGGTCCCTAGAATTCAGTCAGATTCTTGATTACATGATTATGAACAGACCTAGGGTTTCTAGAATTTAAACAGATCATCATGAATTAGTTATTTAAATGTTCCAAATCAGATTATCATTTTTGTACTCAGTTTATTGCATGAATTTCAGAACCCTAGCTATGTATTTCTTTAGTTCTTGAATTACACATGATAGGTCAAATATTTCAGTTATTCGGATATACATGCTCCAGTTTTGAACGCCACATTATCAGTATATTTCAGCATAAACCCTATTTTGAGTTATAAATCTTGAGAAGTTTTTTTTTAGATAACACTTGAGTTTTAAACTGAGTTTTTGAGAAAGTTAAGATGAGTTTTGAGAAAGAGCTT